>DF358089.1:156-21677 GCA_000787875.1 Solanum virginianum | reverse complement strand
CTATCTGTTGTATATTTTTAAAAAAATCGTCATATAATTTGCAATGATGTCTCATAAAAAATATATATATGATTTTTGTTTCATATTTGAAAACATTCTTTTTTTTCAATACCTATTTGACTTTAGATAACTACATTGAAAATAGAAGTACTTATCACATGTCCTCAAAAAAGTAATTATCACTATCACATTCGAGAACCGAACATAAAAATTTCAAATCGAAAAATTAAAAATAGAAATAGTACCGAACCGAATTTTAAAAAAAGGAACCAACTGGAATGAACTTTTATCCGCTTTTTGTTTTTTCTTCAAACCGAAAAATCTAATCAAAATTTTCAAAAATAAAAAAATCCTAAGAACACTAAAGAGGAAAAAGAAAACAAGGTCAAGGATCCTAGAGTTAGCCAGGAAAGTGAAACAAGAGCAAAAGTTTTTCCATATGACTGAAACTGCAGGGAACTGTCATTCATTTAGATAGTTTTCTTTGAAATGACATCAAAATATATTCCATTCTGTTGAAGCCTGTCTTGGAGGTTTGTCGGGCCAAACACAATCCCAGGAGGGAAAACACCTCCTATTGGAAGGTTGTCTCGTTCCTTGAGCAAAACAAGGGCACACTGGACTAGAATGATTGGAGTTGTCGAATAACCAATCTCAGGTCCCATTACTCGCGTAATTATCTCCCTATCAGGTTTCCTGTTTCCTTGTGACGCGAGGCTGCCATCACTAAACCCCTGTCCAACAAACCACATCTTAAAGGTAGCACTTGCCACTTCATCCTCAGTTGGACCCTTTTTCCTGAAATATCCAAGACTAAACACTGAAGGGAAGTTCAAGAGCAGCCACCTCCCTATACCAGTTTTACCAAATAGAGCAATGAACTTGCCAACTGTAATGAAACGAACAACACCTAACAGAGATTTCGAAGCAATCTTCATGCCAAAGTGAGCTGGCTTTATGGTAGACCAAAATGCCTCCCTCCTCTCAATCTGTTCAGTGCTTTCATTAACACCAGGTAAACCACAAGGATCTTCAGCCAAACATGAAAGTGTTCTCCGTACCACAGTTGCATCTGCTGATGGTAACTTTACAGCCCAAAGCCCAACTTTCTGTAGGTGATTTACCATTGGACCTTCAGGAGAAGTACCAGGAATCTGAAACAAACAAGAAAATATTGGAGAGTGAGATAGAAAGACTATGTCTCACATATCTGATGTGTTATTTAAGAAAACATGAACTCTGTTCCCAGAGCTGCATGCCACATATGTATGGCTTTGAGGAATGTAATAGCTAACAAATAATGCAGGTATCAAGTGTAAAGAATCCATCTAAGAATGAATCTCTATCATTTGGTTTATGAATCCCCATCATTTACTCATTCATTCCACCAGAAATCAACCATAAGGTTTATGCATCCCTGTGATACATGCATTTCTTATAAAAAAAGAAAAACGGAATTCCTACGATACATGCATTCATGACATCCATCACAAGGTGTACGAATCCCTACCATATATTCATCGATGTCACAATTCGGTTATCAAAATCCAAATGTAAGAAAGTTTGTAAAAAAGTGTAAACACTGCAAAATGAGGAACTGGCCTTAACATATCGACTGTGGTCATTGACTAAAATTTACACCTTCAAAGACATAACGACTAATCAACTTCCAAGTTCTAAGTATCAATTGCTTATTGACATACAACATTTCACCAGTGAAGACAGAATAGTTATGCAAAGGATTTGATGCATGTGATTGAACTAAGCCTTCCAAGGATAAGAGCACATGCCATTCAATTTTTTTTCTCCTACTCTTTTTCCATCTGTTTCTACAATGTAAAGATCTAAACCATTACTCTTTTTCATTATTGATGCAGTCTTTTCTAAGATAAAATTAGTTCCCATTTAGCATCCTTCCGGCTACCTATCATATATATATATATATATATATATATATAGACTTTGAGTTCAGACTCCTCTTGTTATTTTTGATATTCTACTTTAATTTTATTTGGCCCACGGACCGGCCCAAGGGGCTTACTAGCACGGCAGAGCTAAAAAATCATGTTCTCAAATAGGCTACAAAACTCTTAGCATAACCCTACCAAATTACAAATTGTGCAGAGCCTAGCTTATACCCTCCCTAATAAAACTTTTGCACTGAAAGATTGGCTTCTTTCACATGGTATCATAATAAACATTCGGTAAGTTTGTCCTTAGACTCGTAATTCCCTGTTAAAGAGTGTAATCCCGAAACCAGGTTACACTTCAGGATGGTGTTGTTTGCTGAGTTACGCATGAGTTGTATAATGGCTTTTGAATATATTTTCATACACATTGATAGACATGAGTATATAAATCATATGGTATCAAACTAAATATTTCTGTTTTACCATGACTGCAGTAAAATGGAAAGAAAACCAGTAACAAAGAGAAGGTGATAGGATCTTACCACAGGACGAGGCCTCTTCGGCCTGGAGCGCCTTAGTTCCTGTAATTTGTCCGCGTTAGCCACACTAAGCACCGCTGACTCGTACGTCCCTAAATTTCCAACGATTCTCATGTCCGATTCTAGACTAATGTAGGCCTCAACCTTACTGCAAATTGCCGGCGACATCCACTGTATCGAATTGAACATCCAGCCTAATTCAGCAGGGATAGAATCAAAGCCACATGCCGAAACAACTAACGATCCATTTTCCACAGCCTTTTTGTGGTAATTCACCTCCATCCTCTCCATAAACTCTGGCTCTCCACAAATATCCAAGTAATCGCACCCGGAATCAACACAAGCCTCAACGACGGGTTCTCCGTAAAGACGAAATGGGCCGACGCAATTGAGGATGATCTTAGTCCGGGAAGCGAGTTGACGGAGTGAAGATGGGTCGGTGGTGTCGGCGATGAGGATGGGGATTTTGGGTAGCGGGTTTGGGCCGGAGGCCCATTGTAAAGCCTGAGAAAGTTTGGAAGTGTTACGGCCTGCTATGGCTAAGTTGTTCAGTGGAGAAGAAGGATCGTTGAGGAATTTGAGAGCTTCTCTAATGACGTGTTTGCCTGTAAAACCTGAAGCACCTAAGATTATCACGTCGTAAGTTGGGTCCGGGTTAGGGATTGGGCTGAGTTTTTGTGACATTGCCCGATTGGAAATTGCAAAACATGTTGGACCGGGTCCAAAATAGTCCAATATTTTTGGCAAAATGGTCCTATTTCTTCTGTATGCTGCATTAATAATCCACATCTTTTGGCAAATGATGCACTTTTAAACCAGCTTCCGTTAGTTTTGTTAACGGAGAGAAAAAATCACACGTGATTTTTCTGTCTCCCGCCACACTTGTAGCAGAGAATCCGTTAAAATAAATGCTCCTCCGCTTGTATTGCATTTATGGCGCCATGAGGTGTTTTCTCATAAAAGATTTTACTGTTACATATATAATTAAGAGATATGAAAAAATTATTTCTTAAATATATTTGTTAATGATCCATATATCTTAATTCTCTAAAGTAATCGACTCTCCTAATTAATTAGTTGAGGCATAATTAACTTCACGACACAATTTTAGTCTCAGATTTAATAGACCAAAAAATTATTATCTTATTGCGTTTTCGTATTTTGTTGTTTCGTCTAAAAATGATGTAAGAAAATACATTATCAAAAAGCATTCCAAAAATTTAAGAAGCTAGGGACTTCTACGAACTGCATATACTGCTCAGTGAATTCATTGTAGGGAAAATCACCTAACAAAAAAAATCAGTTCATTAAGGAAGATGAATTACTGCAATGATAAATATAATTATATAAACAATCTGCTATATAGTTGTACATCATGTTTTAAACTCGAGTTTATTCGTGATCGAAAAAAGTGAGATTATTGTAACAGAGAAAGAGAGAAGGAAAGAAGCAGCACCTCAGCAAAAGAGAAAATGATGTGTGCGGAAGAGCAAGCCTTCAAAGTTTACGAACTTCTTTAGTGATTGTTTTCTGGTGAGCTCCTGTTGGGGCTTTAAATAGGGATAGAAGGTTTGCAAAATTGGATTTGGCTAATTTGATTAAATTAAATTAATTTAATGAGTATCTTAATTATTTTATGATATTTGTATGGTTGAGAATTATTTTATTAAGAATAAAAAGAAAATTTTAAGGTTAAATTGTCTTTAAGCACAGTAACATGATATTTTTTTTTAGAACGGATTAAAAAAATGATATCACATAAAATGAGACAAACAGAATAATAATTTGAGATTTATAATTTGCACCAAAAATGGAATAATAATAAAAAGCTGAAAAATATTGATATTAAGTTACACATTTATTTTCACCTAGTACAGCTGGTCCAAACATTTATTTTCACCTAGTAAAGGTGGCTGGCATGGACCGCAGGCAATTAAAACGCAAAAAAGGAAAACAAATATTGATTCAGAGCGAAGTATGTTATCGACTCAATCAAGCAGATGTGATTGATATAAAAAAATATTTTAAAAAAAAAGTTAATTAAATTTATATTTTTTTTTTGTTTAGTTTGTAAGTAAAATATAGTATTATTTTTAAAATATTTATATAAGGTCTAGATAAATATTATGAGAGGTGAATATAAGACTAATGGGTGGAGATGGGTGCTAGAGGTGAAGACGAAGTGTGATGAAGGGAGAGGCAAAACTAAGGTTATAATTGGTAGGTTCTAAATTTTTTTATTAAAATAATTATTTTTCTTATTCTTAAAGAACTTATTTGTCTAAAGAAAACGTTTTCTTCCATACCGTTCACACTCTTAATATGCATTAATCATCTGTTTCAATTTTAACGGATTAAACATCATTTCACCTTAGAATTTAGAACGCATAAACTCAAAATTCTGGAGCGATGGGAAGGTGGACAATTTCCAGATGATAAACTATGCCCCCACTTGCCAACTCTGTCTCATCTACTTTGAATGTACTCTTACAAGTTTTACTACTAATAAATACGGGTAGCTGAAAACTTTAATGGAATGCTACTAGCACATCCAGTCTACTGAATAAATGTTGGGCTATACTTTATTTTTTTAAAAAAATAATTTGATTTGACTTGATATAAAAGACTTTTCAATTTTGTGATTCTAAACTAAAATTATGTTAAATGTACTAAAATGTCTTTTTGTGCCGCCCATAATGTCTGAAGCCTTCACAATCATCCAGATGCCAAAGTTGATTCCTTTACTGTTCCTCAAGCAACCAAACAAGCATATGAAAGTGATCATATACCTAATTGTACTAAACTAATGATATCAGGGACACACCTTAATCTTTAAAAAACATCTAGTTAATCAATCAGTTTCTGTAGAAATCATCTTTCAAGATGTCTGATTCTATTGTCAACTCTGCAAAGCCAGTTCACATATTATTTCTCCCTAGTGGCCTGGGAGTGGGACAAATGGTTCCGTTTTTTCGACTAGCTTCCATGTTAGATTCACAGAAATGTAGAATCACTTTCATCACTATGCTACTTGAAATATCTACGACAAGGTCCAGCTTCATCACCAACTTCTTCGCCAATCACCCAGAAATAAATCGACTAGATATTCAGATTCTTCCCTTGAATACCTCAACTTTTCCAATTAATGATCCATTCATCAGGCAAATTGATGCTATTAGTAAATCACTTCACCAGCTTGGCCCTCTGGTGTCGTCTTTGGATGAACCAGTTTCGGCTATTGTCTCCGACTTTATTCTCACATCTAGTCTTTCAAAAATCGCTAATAATCTCAACATTCCTCTTTACAATATCTCTACAACATCAGCTAAATTTTACTCTACTATAGCGTACCTTCCTGTACTGTTATCTGAAGATCCTGCTGCATTTAAGTACTGTTCGAGCAATCTTGAGATTCCAGGTTTAGGATCAGTTCCAAAATCAAGCATCCCTCGTTCATGGCTGGATGATTCACCATCAAACTATGTCTTGGAAGCCTACGTGCTGCCAAATGCTCAAGCTCTTCCTCAAGTGACCGGTGTCTTTCTGAACACCTTTGACTGGTTTGAACCAGAAACAATTGCTGCCCTTGATGGTGGAAGAGTAACCAGTTCTCTTCCACTTGTATTTCCTGTTGGTCCTGCGGGAAATTACAAGCTAGGAGAAGACAGTGAGTGTTCATGGTTAGATGAACAACCTGCTGAATCAGTTGTATATGTTAACTTTGGTACTAGAGAGCCAATTTCTTCACAACAACTAAGAGAAATAGGAAAAGGACTAGAGATATGTGAATACAAGTTTCTATGGGTGCTAAATGAAGAGCTTCTAGAGTTGTTTGGGAATACAGTCCTGGAGAAAATGGAAAAGAAAGGGAAGATAATGAAACCTGGGGATTATGAGGAAGCTATTTTGGACCATCCAGCCATTGGACTTTTCGTGAACCAGTGTGAATGGGATTCAGTGATGAATGCAGCTTGGTCAGGAGTGCCAATGATGGCATGGCCACAGCATGGTGATCAAAAGTTGAATGCAGAAGCTGTAGAGAAGGCAGGGTTGGGGAGGTGGATCAAAGAATGGGGTTGGGGTGAGGAAAATCTATTGAATGGTGGGGAGATAGCAGAGATGGTGAAAAACATAATGGGAGATGTTAACATAAAGGTAAACGCTATGAAAGTGAGGGAACAAGCTAGGAAGGCCAAGGAAATCGGAGGGAGCTCTGAAAAGAGACTGAGGAAATTCATCAAAAAATTAAAAGCAGAACAAAAATGATGTATCTACTACACCATTACTAGAAGGTTATCAACACTTCCCGTCAGTTATTGATCCTTCAGTTGTGAAAATAATCATAACTGGAGCTTGTATGTTGTTAAAGTCAAATGATTGCAAGCCAACAACACACAAAGAAGTTAGAACATAACGAGAATCAAATGCAGTCACCTATAGCAGGGTTATAGGTGTAAAGTGAAACTCCTGATATCGGAGATCCACAGGATTTAACAGACCTAACAAATTATTAAACAAAATACTAAAGCTTATCCAGTAATCTAAATACGTTAAAGAAAGAAAAATGTAGAGGAAGCACCTTAAGGCATTAAGAAAGCATATCAAAACATCAAGAAAATATGCAATGAAAGCAAAAGTAACTGGCTTTATTCTCCCTTTGAAAGAAGTTCAAATTTTCCCACGTGACTAAAAAGGAAACACTACCATTTAGTTAGATTGCTTTCTTTGAAATAACATCAAAAGATATTCCATTGTGTTGAAGCCTGTCTTGGAGATCTGTTGGGCCAAACACAATCCCAGGTGGAAAAACACCTCCCTTTGGAAAATTGTTTCTTTCCTTGAGCAAAATGAGAGCACACTGGACTAGAATGATTGGAGTTGTTAAATAGCCAATCTCAGGTCCCATTACTCTTGTAATTATCTCCGTATCAGGCTTTCTGTTTCCTTGAAATGCAAGAATACCATCACTATACCCTTGTCCGACAAACCACATCTTAAAGGTAGCACTTGCCACTTCATCTTCAGTTGGGCCTTTTTTCCTGAACCATCCGAGACTGAATAATGAAGGGAATTTCAGTAGCAGCCACCTCCCTACACCAGTTTTACCAAAGAGACCAATGAACATCCCAACTATAATGAAACGAACAACTCCTAACGGAGATTTTGAAGCTATCTTCACACCAAAGTGAGCTGGCTTTATGCTTGACCAAAATGCCTCCCTCCTCTCAACTTGTTCAGTGCTTTCATTAACACCAGGTAAACCATGAGGATTTTCAGCCAAACATGAAAGTGTTCTTCGGACTACAATTGCATCTGCTGAAGGTAACTTAACTGCCCAAACACCAACTTCCTTTAGGTGGGTCATCAATGGACCTTTAGGAGGAGGAGGACCAGGAATCTAAAACAAACAGGAAAATATTAGAGAGAGAGAGATAATATGTTTTACAGATCTAATGTGTTATTTTACAGAGAATACATTGAAAGATACTGTAGCACAGCAGCATGGCACATAGTATGGCTTTGGGCAATGATTTATCTAGAAAATATTGCAGGTATCAAATAAGCTCAACTCTAACAATGGATCTCTATTAAAAGTATGCATGCAATGAAAATGTGGATCCCTGTAATACATAGATTCATGCTCTCCATCATAAGGTTATGTTTCTACCATATACTCATCAGCATCATCACATATTGACTACGACATGCATTTTGGGGAAAGCGTCAAATTGCTGCTGAAAGTTCCACATGTAAAATACATTTTTATAAGGATGCAAACGTACTGCAAAATGAGGAAAACAACCTTGACATGATTGACTTTGGACTTTGATTGCAGTTTAAACCTTCAACACATACTGATTTATTGATTTCTAAGTTGTAACGATGAATTGCTTCTTAACTTGCAGTATTCCTACAGGGAACAAGACATTTTTAAAAAATACAATAAAATCCATTAATCTTTCTCAATACTGATGCAATCCATTGATACCACTCACAAATTGGTTAAGTTCATATTTATCCATATCCCATGACACAAGATTTAAGTGTCGATCCGTTAAAATCAGAGGGGATGTATTGCTTGCGAAGCACACTCTCAGATTCAAAGCACATCAGTTCCAATTTCTTCTGATATGGCTATGTAATAGACCATTTGACTTTACGTAAAATTTTCTCCACAAAGGATGCAAAAGTTGCCAGATACCCTGTACTAGAGAAGCCAGATACAAATTTACAAGTACCACATAAATATTGCTTTATATTCTTTTCCAATAAGGCTTTATTATGTTGATAACCATGGAGTATGGATCAGCTTGCGTACCTCAATTAATTCTACAAAATACTTATTACCTCCCTCAAACACAAATATAACAGGTACTCTTTCTGTCAAGGTTTGGACAGATGGAAAGAAATAACCTTGTGCTTTTGACTTTCAAGAGGTTTCACAGAAATCACAGGCTACTCCACACATAGCCTTTAAGGTTTGGTGTTGGGTACTCCTATTCTCTAGCATAGTATCAGAGTCAACATTTGATAAGTTCATTCTCACACTTGTAATCCCCACTGAAATTCACGTAACCTCAACATCGTGTGCAACTCGTGGGGGAGGGGGGGGTTGAGTTATATTTGTCAATTTCTCCTACATGAGTTGTCACCCCAACGATACTATTGTTCCGTACCATTATGGAAGAAGATCCGGGCAAGATATGTTTTTTTGCTTTCAAAGAAGTTTCTAATAGTCTTTAGCTGTTGAATCAATATCCTTTAAGTTTTTGGGTTGTATGCTTATACATATTCAATTCATTAAAAATTTGGAAGTTCTAATGCACATTGGCTGAGATGAGTATATGACTCAGGTTATGTTGTATAATAGCAAGAAGAGAGAGTGCTTACGGAGTGTAATTGGATAGCCAGAACTAAAAACTCTTTGGATAATTGCGTAACGAAATGAAACCAAGATCATCAGTATCAATATGGAATGAAACCTATCGACGGGAAGAAAATGTGTAAAGAATTTACCACAGGTCGAGGCCTCTTTGGTCGGCTACGCCGCAGCTCCTGTAACTTGTCCACATTAGCCACACCAAGCACCGCTGACTCGTACGTCCCAAAGTTTCCAACAATTCTCTTGTCTGATTCCAGACTAACGTAGGCCTCAACCCAATTAGGAACAGCCGGCGGCAGCCACTGTCTCGAATTGAACATCAAGCCCAATTCAGCAGGAATAGAGTCAAACCCACATGCCGAAACAACTAACGATCCATTCTCCACAGCCTTATCATGATACTTCACCTCCATCCTCTCCATAAACTCGGGCTCCCCAGAAATATCCAAGTAATCGCACCCAGAAGCAGCACATGCCTCAACTACGGGCTCGCCGTAGAGACGAAACGGTCCGACACAGTTGAGAATTATCTTAGTCTGGGAAGCAAGGTCTCGCAGGGAAGATGGGTCAGTGGTATCAGCGGTGAGAATAGGGATTTGGGGTGGTGGATTTGGATGGGAAGCCCATTGCAGAGCCTGGGAAAGCTTTGAAGTGTTACGGCCTGCAATGGCTAAATTCTTCAATGGGGAAGAAGGAACGTCGAGGAACTTGAGAGCTTCTCTAATGACATACTTCCCAGTAAAACCTGAAGCGCCTAAGATTATCACGTCGTAAGTTGGGTTCGGATTAAGGGTCTGAGACATTTTCTTGATCGGAAATCAAATACTAGTTGGATCGGTTTACCGATTTAGTTAATCTCTGGGGAAGCTGCTGATCGGAGAGTGGACTTTGTAGAAGAAGAGACGAGGGGGACTAGAAATGTGTTCCTAACTGCAATATCCCCATGATTCTTTCTATAGTACATTAATGTTTATTGTGATTCAGCGTACATCTGCGGTTCTATGGTGTAGTGGTTAGCACTCTGGACTTTGAATCCAGCGACCTGGGTTCGACTCCCAGTAGGACCTTTTTCCTGAATTTTTTTTGCGGTCATTAAATTCGCTTCTTTAATTTTTTTTCTTTTCATTTTTTTGTTTGACATCCTTCTTAAATTAATTCGAATTCGTGTGAAAAAGGTTCACATTGAAGATAAAATTGCTCTCCACTAAAAATAATTTATATTTAGGGTTTGGATTCAACAATACGTCTACTGAAATTCCAAAAGTGAGGATTAACGGAGGTAGAAAAGTACGTAAACCTTATCAATACCTTTTGAGGATAGAGAAGTTATTTTCGAAAGACTCTCGACTCAGAATTTGAATGTGAGACCTCTAATTAAAAAATAAAAAAGTATTACTTATCGCTTTAATTTTTTAACTATATTCAAATTCACCTACCTTCTTTGATTATTATTTTTTTCTGATTTAGCTCAACTTAATTTGAATTTAGGCGTGGAAAGTCCGCATCGAAGATAAAACCTTCCTAACAAAACAAAATAAAACAGTCTAATCAATTAGCCCATGTGTGCTACAGTCTTCGAAAAAAAACTGATTAAATTATTTAGCAAGTGACAAATGTGAAGAATTAAGAAATTAATGATATGATATATAGATAAATAGAAACCATTTGAGTCGTTTTCTCAACGATAAAAGACTAGATATGTCATGTATTTCTTAAATATACAATTTCGTTGAGTCTTCATTCAAATATCACTTTTCTATTACATAAAGGTACAAAGAGTAGGCTCAAAATCAAATTACTCGCCCTAATTAATCCATCCCTACTAAAAAACATTGCATTTTATGCAAAAACAAAAATATGAAAGAAGATTTCTCCAACGTACACCATCGTTTCCAAATTAGATTGATCTCTATAAAAGGAAAAAATAAGAAATATAAGAATTGTAGCATTATTAATGAGCTCTTACAATAGTGTAATCAAAGCAGTGAACATGACATAAGTTTTACACAAAAATGTACAAAATAAGCTCTAATTGTCATGAGATCCTTTAAGGGAAGCTGCAAGAATCTTGGCCCCCTCCTCAACATTTCTTTGATTACGAGAAATCCCCGAGGGCCAGCTGACACACGGTATGGAACTTGATGGATGATAGACTCGCCCCTCTACCAAGTTTTTTTTGTCTACAACAAGGTTCAAACTCGTCATGGGAACCTAGCCTACACATCAACATTGCTTCAGAGGAAGAGTGAGATTATTGTTTAGATATCTCTGCCTTGGCAACCGCCTCGTTCTCTTTCCCCAACCTGTTAGACTTTTTTCCTCGAGCCCCAGCTCACTAGAACAAGGCTGGGTTGCTGGAGGTGTGATATCTGCAGGAATTGTTGGGGAAGGATCAGCGTCTGCTAAACGCCGCCTTCCCCTTCTACTCTTACCCGTTTTTCTATGTGATAAGCTAGACTGCCAAGATGATCCACTAGCTTTAAACAGCTCTTCAAATGCCAGAATGTCCTTGTTCACCTCATACCTCGACAGGGAAATAAGACCAGGAAGAACGTCCCTCTGGAAATCTTTCCGTGGCCTGCCTCTTCTTGCTTGCCCTCTTCGAGGACGTTTTGTGGCCACTGTTTCTTCATCTTTCTGGCTCTCTATTGTTGGCATTTTGTAGGAATACTCTTCTTCCTTCATGTCTTCCAGTTTGAGTGTCATAAACTCAAAGTAATCAAAGCCATCGGGAATGGATTCTTCATTAAACTCGGACACTTCACCTGAGCTCATCTTTCTAACAATGCATTCTTGGCCACTGGAGTGAGAGGAGACCAAATCCGCAAACCATTTGAGGCAGTCACTAGGTTCAGTTTGCAACACATCATTCGTATCTCCGTTTACATCGTTAGACATTGAGATGGAAATTATCGACTCTGCAGCAACTCTCATGGCTTCTTCACTTGACTGGTTAGATTCTTCTAATGTATTCTTAGAACTCGCACATTTTGCTTCGGATTCAAGAACTGCTGGAGCTTCTAAGCCTATCTCAGTGGTTGCAATCCTCACAACAACCTGAGGAAGAGGAGGTGCTGATGGTGCCTCTTCTTCATCTAAAGACAAGTTCAAATCAATCTGAAATTTTGAACCAGACATGCAACCGTTGAGTCCTTTTTCTTGAACATAATCCTTAGCTTCCACCTTCTTTGTACAAACAGTGTCATCCTGTGAAATGCTTGTAGCAGTAACACTGTCAACATCAGGAAAAGTGGCCTTTGAGAGAGCACATGCAGCATGCAAGTCCGTGGAAGCACTGAAAATTGGAACGCCAAAGATTGTCCTTAATTTAGTGCTGCCACTAACTTCAACTTTCTGGCACTCAGAATCTTTAGTGGATCTCGATGACAAGGTTCCTCGAGTCTGATCCATAAATTGAGAAGAGTTGACAGATGCATCTTCTCTTCTGAAAAATTGCTGGGAACAATTCCGCAAGGAGTCCAGATTTAAGTGATAACAATTTTCCCTCCCTTTGGCCTGCTCTACACTTTCCTGTGATTTTCCGACTAACCAAGGTAATGTCTCCAGGGAGTTTTTCTGCTTCCTTCGACAATCTCCAGATACATGCGTTTTTTCAGCCGCTTCAGTTTGAGATACACTGGAAGTTTCTGTGTCATTCTTTAATCCAGCAGATTTACAATCCATGGCATTCACATGATTGCAAGTTTTTGTCCAATCTTTAGCATTTGGCTGAGATCTTTTACAACGAACATTTTGGTCTGGAAGTACATTTTTTGAACTTGAATGTGATCTGACATCACTGCCCATATGCGTATTGCCTCGATAAGCCTCTAGGTCTCGCAGAAGTTCAGTATACCTCTGAGAAACTGGCTGAGATTTATGAGTGGAAGTTTGCACATTGGAAAAGCTGGAGGATTGTATCTGATTTTCTTCATGAATTTCAACGCCAAAAATTCTTCTTTTCCTCTGGTGTTCATTCTTGGTTTCCTTAAAGACAGAGTGCTTGAGAAGTTCATGACCTTGTGATGACTGAAAAGCTTTAGGTAAATTTTCAGCAGGTTCAAGTCTTCCAACCGGTCTGTTATCAGGTTGCTTTTTCTCTGTAACAAGGACAAGATCAAAACATAAGGTATACACTAGCAAGATATTAACACAAAATACGGCATGCGAGGAACGTGTAACTGTTGCATCATGACCTCTACTTTATAAAAGTGGAAAATGTGGAAAGAATAAAAAAGAAGATGGTCCAAACATCAGTAGAGTATAACAACAACATACCCAGTGGAATCCAACAAACCATCAGTAGAGTATATTGCACAAAATTAAGAATTATTCAAGAATAGAGATCTGTTTGCTAGAATAAGATGCATTAACCTCAACAACTGTCCACGCATTGAAAGAAAAGACGGATCCAATATATCAAATGAAGAGGTGGCACAGGCACACAATAAGAGATCTTTCTGTGACTAATACAGTGGCCATTTCCTGCTCCGACTTTTTTCAGTCCATCTAAACATTTTTACTGCAACTTATTGAACAAATAACTCAGCAAGAAAAAGTCACAACCAGAACTAAAGTTGTGCACCAGAGAAAATTGCTGACACATATTTATTCTTTCCTCAGCATATGGAAATTCACACTATGTCAAGGAAGTTGATTTGGAAGTGTCAGGCGCATACTAGCTAAAAATCTTCCTTATCCACTTATCCTCCTTCCAAATGAAATGTATGAAAAGTAACCTCTTACTAATACAGTTGAGAAGTGAAAAGACGGGTTTACTTCATGAAAACAATCTTACCAGCATTTAAATTAAAAGTTAACTGCTCTTCTCCATTCCTGCAAGGCGGTTTGTTGAGGCAAATTCCACCAATCTTTTCCCTGAGTGACTTTGGAGAGAACTTCGCCCTGTCATCGGGGAAAGTAGTGCTGCTTATATTGATATCCGGCATCAAAGGAGGAGATTCTTCAAGTGGTAGAGGTTTATTCAAGTCAGTCAGCTCATCAGTCCTTTTTGAGGAATTGGCTCTGTCGAAATCAGCATCAGAATGAAATTCTAAAGCACTGGCAAAAGGTTTCTTTGCATCTCTACTTTGGGGAATTCCCTCAACAGTGTTCCTTTGAATGCAGGGTAATCCCCATTGTTTCATAGTAGTATGTTCTTCTTTGTTATTCGTGCACTCATCAACGATATATCTAGAGTCAAACATTTTTCTCTGGAACAAACTGCTACCAGGCTGGTGAGATTCGCATTCCTTTGAATCTTTTGTGACTTCGGGGGAGAAGTGAATGGACCTACTATCGTTCTCTATAAATTCAAAGGACGATTTGTACTTAGAAGAATCTTTCTTTGATAGCTGGCCAGCTACAGAATCCAATGAAGGAAAATGAGACAACGAAGGATTTAACTGGAATATCTTTGTTTGACTGTTAAGCATTTGTTTCCTTTGATGTTCATTCATTAGATCTCTTTGTCTTCTATATAGCCGGTGGAGTTCTTGGAGCTGCACGTGTAAACCACATCAAAAACACAAAATATGTCAGAAATGCGATCACTTTATTTTAGCCCTTCATAGACATGAAAAATTTCAAGTGAGAAAATGACTAAAAGTCACTATACCTGATGCCTGAAAATTGTTTCATGATTCAAAATTGTCTGCCTCATTTTTTCTTTATCGCATTCAAAATTTCCATCAAATGGTTGCGACGGCAAAACTGAATCAGTGCACTGACTTCTTTTCCTTGACTTATTTTCATGATTTAGGAGCCATGGGGTGTTAGTTCTGTCATTTTTTATATCACTAATGGAACAAAATCCTGGCAAGTACGTCTTACATTGTACTTTAGTGCCCATTCCTGCCATCATACAAAGGGTAGAAATATGATTAAGCCAGTAAAACAATCAAACACAAAGAAAAAGACTTAAAAAAACTCTAAACTAGACAGCAAAAAGATCAAACAACATGAAAAATACTTGACAGACTCTACATCAGACAATTACAATCCTGCAAAATTTACAGACAATTGCACGGAAATGCTAGTAAGATCCACGGTGCTAAGAGTTCTTCTGGCTGATATTAAAACATATGTCTTCAAATGACGGAAAGTGCTTCTGTTGATCTTGCATTATATTTCTTAATCTTTTTGAGCTATAGGCATAACTTTTTTCGTCTTACAGAACAAGTCCAAGTACACGAGTCCAATACATTCATGTGTAACTTCTATCTATTTGCACATCAAATAGAACATTTTTAGACATACAACAAATATTCAATCATACAGGAGGCCAAGTGAGGAATTCCTCAGGCACGATATGCCCTGTCAAATTGCCAGTGAGATTCAACATTTACTGAAGTCATTATCGAGATTAAAACTATCTCCTAACTAAAACATGCCTATAAAAGTTCTCAAAGAACGGAGACGAAAGAATCAAAGACTACTTTCATTTGATAGCTTAATGACTACATCACATTTCCAGGAATCCGTTTCATGTTCAAAAAATTTACTGATGGCTAAATAGAGAAGTTAACACATTCGTCAATTTTCTCAGCATTTTCGGAATTATGTTGTGTTTATTTCTTGCTAATGGAAACAAGGATTCTATCAGTTGCAACTGAGAATGATCTACAAGTTTATCTATAGGTGTTCTAACTTAGTAACCTAAAAAAAAAATTGTACATAATAATAAAATCACACAACTTTCAAGTCAAAATTTGAAATTGAAGGCAATGCAATCTATGAATTAATTCCTTATTTTTCCATGAAAAATAAAAATTCCTTGTTCAATTTTACCCAATAAAGTTATGAAATATCAGTAAAAAAACATATGGTCCAATTTTCCAGTTCTCTTCTATTTTCTTCCCTTCAAGTAATCAAAACATAAAGATCAAATCCAATACATGAAAAAGCTCAGACAAAAACTTAAAAAGCAAGTAAGCAACAACATGAAAGTAAATTTTATAAATTACCTCAAAAAATCTCAGCCAAACTCCACCTCTGAAATACTTGAAAATTTTGAGTCTCAGAATTCAAGAATAAGAATTCCCTTTTAATAAAACCCCACAAACCCAAAACAGAAAAAGCAACAACCTTTGTGTTTGTCACTTAAAGAAACCTTAAAACAAAAACATCATATCCACAATCAAAAATTCAATAAAAATAAGATTAAGATCATGTTAGAGAGATCCCAGATAAGATTAAGATCTCTCTCTACAGAGGAAAGAGAGAAAAATGAAGTCTTTGGAAAAAGCAAAGACTTCAAAAATGTCAACATGTGGTCTCTTTGTTATTCTTTTCACCTTTCAATCATTTCTTTACCCAATTGGCTATCTTTGATAGTTATATAACAACAAAGAAGTATCTAAATCAATAAAATATTTTTAATCTGGGCTTTTGAGGAAGTGAAAGACATGGGTATTTGTAGCACATTTTCTAGATTCTCTATCTGCTGCTTGGGTACCACATAATTTACTTTTTATTTTTATTTATTTATTGTCACCTCTTCGTACTTTACTAGAATCATTATTTTCATATTTATCACTATATTGATTTTATCATCATCAAGTAATTTACTTCGTTTTTATTCAAGTACAACAACAACATACCCAGTAAAATCCCACAAGTGGTGTCTGGGGAGGGTAGGATGTACGTAGACCTTACCACTACCTAAGTAGAGAGGCTGTTTCCTGGGAACCCTCATCTCAAAAACCCATCCCTGACAGTATCGTACTAGAAAGAAAAACCTATTAATACAGCACTATAGGCCCCCCGTCTTCCTAACCCTATTTATTCAAGTAATTATTGAAAAAATTAATTATAATTGTAACTATCATTTAAATAATTTAATGGTATAAAAATTCTTTTGACTAGTTACTTTACTAATTTCCCTCCCCACAAAGTTATAAAATTATACTCTCTCCGACCCATTTTATATTATACTTTTTATTATTGCTTTTTGTGAAATTATAAATATGTGGTGTAATTTATCTCTTAGAAAATATAAAACTTAAATAAATGAAAGAACAAATATTCATCTTAAATTTTGAACAAAAATTTAAAAATTTAATTAATTTGAAAAGAAAGAAGTACTATATATGCATACTGTTATTATTATTATTATTATATAGTTAATCTTTTCGACTAATGTTTTTGTTTGTGTGATTTATTAGCCGATGACAAGAATACACTTCACGGTTCGATTCCACACATTTTTTATTTTATAAAAAGTTTAAATAAAAATAACTTTATATATCACATTGCTCAATAATCTAATTGGACAAAAAAAAAAGTGGTTGTGATATTTATAAGTTAGAATAGGAAAGGATATTATAATGCTAATAAGTTATCTTATTTTTGTTGTAATTAATAAAGATGCATCTAAAATTTATTCACGCGCAGGAATGGTGTCTTCTCTCACGGCAAAGTACAAAGTGTACAACAGCACTAATTGAAAGATTTGTGTAGCTTACACCACCAACTCTGGCGCGTGATCTTGACTTCAATCTCTTGAAAATAAATTTGTTTTGTTTATATTTATCACAAAAATGTTTAGCCACAAGTGAAGTTACTCGTTTAAAAAAAAGACCTATTTTTCTTTTTTTTATAGTGTGTTAAAAAAAGAATTATCTAAATTTTTTTCTGGTAACATTTAATTTCAAATTTGTAATTGGCATACTTAAAGTCATAAGATTGAAGGACATTTTGATGTATTTGATATAAATTTTAATTTATAATTATAAAATTAAAAAGTTTTCTTTATTTTCTTAAATTTCGTACCAAGTTAAATTAATTTTTTTTTTTGAAACCGTGGAAGTATTGTTATATCCATTTTAGTAATATTTATATAAAGTGTTGGTTATAAATATTCATATTATTGTTGTTGCTAAATATAAATAACAATAATTATACTATTACTGCTAAATCATTTATTTCTTGTAGTGTTTGAAAATAAAAAAATGTACTCCATGTCTTTCTTTCTTTTTTTCAAAAATAATTTTAGTGTCTTGATCAGTTTGTATGCATTTTGATTAATTTTATATAGGTGTGCACAAAAATTGAATCAATCAATAAATCAAACCGATAAAAACGTTATTGGTTTATTGTTATTGGGTTATTATGTTATTAGGTTATCGAATTTTTAATGATTTTGAAAAAAAAAAAAGATTACGGGGTTATTGGTTTGATATCGGTTTCTACTATTGGGTTATTGGGTAAACCATTATCCAATAATCCAATAAGATTATAATAATTTACTATTTTACCCCTTCGTAAATATTATTTAGGTGATTAGTTTTCCACTTTAGTATTTTAGTTTGTAATTAACTAATTATAGCTTTTGCAAGTTTGTAAACATAGTTTTCATACTCTATCTGTTTTTTATTAATGTAAATTCTCATTATCATTCTTATCGGGTAAACCAAAAATTGAATTGTTAAGCACATAAAATCGATAAAAATTATTTTATTAGTTTCTTATTGGTTTAGAATATTTAAAAATCGAAAATCGATAAATCGAACCAAAAATGTACAAAATCAAATCGAACCGACTGATGCACACCTCTAATTTTATGTGACATTTTTCAGTTTTCATCGAAAATATCTAAAATATAATTTTGTCCATTATAAATAGAACAGATGAGAAAAAATCACCTAATATTTTTATTTTGTAAAAATTTATATCTGAGACCTTATATTTCTTAACTCACTCCCTTAAGCGTAAGTGAGCAACCATCTCAAGATCCTCCTTTGTTTATCTGTTTGGTTTGATTGTTGTTGCGTAAATTAATTTATCAATTTATTACTTGACAAAGATATAAATTAGATGGAAGAAGTAGTTGTGAATTTTAATAAACTTGTCAAATACGAATTGGATGAAAATGATTTCAAATTTATTACATCTTTTTCACGCCTGCCGGTGGAAAAGAACTCAATTTTGAGTTTATTAATTTAGAAAAATAAAAAATATCTTAGTTAATTGTATTAAGTTGGTTTTTAAATGTAAATATAAAATCAGATTCAAAACAATTGAAGAATCTAATGGATAAATTAATCAACCAACGAAGAATTGACATTTATGGTCCATTAGTGGAGAATAAATATCATTTTCATTTTAGTTTGTTAAAATAGCACAGAGAAAAAAGTTGTATTAATTAAAAAATAAATATAATTGGAGAGTCAAGCAATAGAAAAGAAGTCCACGGTGTTAATTAATATTTTATTTTGAGAAAATTGATGAGTTGATTTATTAATTTTATTCATTGCACAATAGGCCCTACGCGTCGTGTGTTTCGTTTATCTCCGTTGAATTGCATTTTTGCTGATTATTCAACATTTTAAAGATTTTAAAAAGTTTTTCTTGCGTTGAAATATAAAAGATCTTTTTGTCCATGAAAATTAGTGTTTCCAGAAAAATAATAGTAAGCCACGTGGTAATTGAAGACAAGTAGATGAATAAAAATGCTAAGCAATTTAATTTGGACATATTTTCTGTTGAAGTGTGCAATTATCTTATTAAGAAAATGATATAATACCAGAGTCTACAGGAATGATAAAATTAATTTGAACTTACACACAGGGTTTTTGAGAATATAATTTTATATATATATATATAATAGCTTAACTTCTTAAATAAAATCATTTACTTCAATAGCGCTAGCAAAAAAAAATTTAAAATTTTTTTCTTCATTAAGGTGATATCGATATGATCTTATAACTTTGAACCCTTTATGATTTACAATTTCTATAGTGTTTCATCTGACTTCTTGTACAGATCTCTATAGGGATGGAACTTGGGACGATGGAGGGCGGGTTAAGTTCACTCCATAATTTTTTTAAATCAACCCGTTTTACATGAGAATATTTTTATCTGGCCTCGCATCTCTCCAGTCCGCCTTATATAGACTCATCCGGCATAAATTTGCCCCTCTTAAGTTCTTTCTGTTTTTATTGTGTTTAATATGAAAATAAAATTCATATATTTTTTTAATTTTAATAATATCTCAACAACTAATTAACTTATTTTAATTAATATTTTAATAATTATTTCTTAATCACTAGTTAACTCTTTCTAATTGATATTTCAACAATTAATAATTTACTAGACACATCTAGTTTAAATTTTAGAAAAGACGTTAAAATTAAAGTCAAAATTTAAGATAAAAGGTTTATATTTTTTATTTTTAGTAATTACAGAGATTTAATTTTTTTTGAATTTCCTATTTGGTACCTTAAAACCCGAAATCCACCCCATCATATGTTAATTTTAAAAATAATTACTTCAACCCATCCAACATACACATCACCTCATATAGCTTTAAACCTACCTGCTCCTTCCCATTGTCATCCCTAATCTCCTATCAATTATTATGATGTAATGTATCTTCACTTTCACTCCAACATATAAAACAAGTGAAACTTCATCCATTTGTCTGTATGTTAACATGATCCATGTCTGTTTGTTGACGTGTAATTCTGCTTTCCCAAACAGAAAATTCCAACATTTATGCTAAATCAAGTCTCTTTTTGTAAAAAATTGCACATGAAATTAAAGTAGTAATCAATAATTTATACTTGAAAAATCACGAGTCTCTTCCAACTTTATCCCCTATGCAAAAAACAAGAATTGTTAACAAAAATATCTGCTAATGACAAAGGTCCCCTCATTAAACAGTTGTTGGGGAGAATTTACCCTATAATAATATACATGGCCAACTGTCATTTAATGAAAAGTTGTTGTGTCTAATACTCCGTGTATTTTAGTTTATGTTATATTCGTTCCTTTTTGCTATGCATATCCCAAACGGATGAGTTGAGTTGAAATTGAAAATATTAAAATGGGTTGAAATGAAAATTGGGTTGGGTTATGACCTGTTCAAAGGCTAAAATTCGGGTTGAATCATGACCCGTCCAATATGACTTGCTCAATCTCAATAATTCAAAAATATTATTATTTATTTATACTAACCACAATTTGAATTTCAACTCAAAGAATAAAAACAAAAAATTACAAATTGATAGATAAATGATAGAAAATATAAAATAGATATAAAACATACATTACATCAATAATGGGGTGAGCAAAACCAAACCGCAAACCGAACCAACCCGACAAAAAAACCCGACTAATGGTTTGGTTTGGTTTGGTTTGGTGTTGACGAAAAAAACCCGACTATATTTGGGTTGGTTTGGTTTAAAT
>DF358090.1:94904-112674 GCA_000787875.1 Solanum virginianum | reverse complement strand
CACTTGGAGACAAAGCCAAGTGGATGTGTGTGTACAATTTCCACTAACACTTTTCAATATGTAAGGGAGGATTTAGAGAAATCGGAGAAGACGATAATTTTGGAATGTTAACTGTTCAAGATTTTTTTTATCGAAAAAGTCATTTTCTTTAACTTTGAGGAATTTGTTGTTACAGGGCATCTTTACCCGAACAAGGGACCTGTCAAGAACTTAATAAATAATAATAATAATAATAGTAATAGTAATAGTAATAGTAATAGTAATAGTAATAGTAATAGTAATAGTAATAGTAATAGTAATAGTAATAGTAATAGTAATAGTAATAGTAATAGTAATAGTAATAGATCTTCTTATCTCTTTTTCTTTGTCGTTAATCTCATAGGTGCTTCGACCAACGTCACTGCAATGCGTTCTTTCTCTCCTTTTTCCTTCACTCGCTCTTTCTCTCTCCTAGGGCTACTGGGGCCAACTACTCTAAGGTTCTTCCTTATTGGTTTTGTGTATCATATATTTTCATATGTTGGCGTTAACTTTTCATCGATAATGAGGAGCATACAACTCTGACTGCAACATAGATCAACGAAGATATCGATCTGGCAGACAATGAATTGAATTTAGATTGTTCTTTCATCTCTCCCTCTTTGTCCAGTGACATGAAGATTTGAATTTGGCATGGAGATCGAAGATTATGACAATAACAATAACAATAACAATAACAGATAGTGGAATGTTGTTGCACCTCTAACAATATGATTTAGATGTTATGTGTTTTTCTCTCTCTTCAATGTGTATTAATGTCAGATGCTTTTAAAATAATTATTCTCTATACTCCCTTTGTTCACTTTTTATTTGTCACAGTTTCATTCAACTTGATTAAATTTCAAAGCTAAATTGAAGTAGTTAAATTTAATATTTGAAATATAAAATTTGGATAGTTGAAAAATACTATAAGTTGCAATTCTTCTCATATTATTAATATGATGAAAAAATACATCTTAAAATGTTGGTCAAAGTTCATATAGTTTGACCTCGATAAGTGAAATATTGAAAAGTAAAAGTGAACAGAGGGAGCACGAAACACACTTTATTAGCAACTTATTTATCGAGTCAAAGTACCAAACCTCTTTACAATAATTCTTATGTGTTTTGACCTAAATTTTTTTACTTATATAGATCAATCGTTACTGCATGTAAATAAAAATTATAGTTATATCTTATTTGATGATGTGAAAATTCTCAGCAATGACAAACTAATAAACTTAAAACTCTTTCAATAGTAAAAAAAAAAAGGACAAGATTAGAATTAAAGGTACTAATACTTGTATATCATTTTCATTATACAAAAAGATTCAAGTATACACCATAGACTACCTAATTGCAATTGAATATTTACTTAATACTCAAATGGGCCTACTTCATTGGGCTACCAGACTTCAGGGCTTTAGTACGTATAGAAACTGGGCCTTTCTGCAATTTGTGTTGCGTAGCCCATTGATGAACCAAATCTTGAATTCCAGCAAAAGCAACCAAGAACTCTGCTGCATCTGTCCTGCTCAACACTTTCTTCACTGCCATTTCCATTGCCCTTAGCCTCAAATTTTGGGCCTTAGTAACAACCCTATGGATCTTCTTAAACTCAGATTGGATACAAGCCATTGCAGGCTCACCTTTCTTTGGGCCAAATGGAAGATGGAAGATACAATTGGACTGGATCTCAGCCATTTCTTCATCAATCACTGCCTCCTCGATCCTCAACTCGTTGATCAATTGAGGCAACGCCACTTTAATAGAAGCTGAATCTTGTGAAGATTTTGAAAGACCAGATGAGTGGGCTAAGCACTGAAGAAGGTCCAAGATTGTTGAGGGACGCCAATCACCTAACCAAGTTAATGTGGCTAGTTCTGGTGATGGAGTCCATTTAGGCATGACCAATTGGGCCACATCTTTGAGCTTTGTTGGGACTATAGCTCTCTTATATTGGGCTCGAAAGCGATTGAGTTCTTCTTCAATAAGTCCATCGACGGCCCATCTTGCTTTGAGCTGTTTCTCTAGCTTGGTTGCTCTGTTTATCTGCTCACGCCTCCATAGCCCCTGTTTTTCGCAAGAAAATTCTTCCCCTGCTTAAAATAAACAAGTAATCTAAGAAATTTTCTTTAATGAATACATATATAATGAGAAATTAAGAAAATTTTCAAGAAAACTGAAAATCCTCTAAACCATTGATGGGTTCCTGTAATTTTTCAAGAAAACAGAGTATTCTATAAATCATTAATGGGTTCCTGAGAATTCTACACAACGACTTAAAGTTCTGTATTTCCATAGCAAAAGATTGATTTTTTAACCCAAAATACAGTTTCTTGACTCCATACTTGAAAATGGGAATGGAAATGTATTGTACCTCGTGCGGTGGCTTCCCATTTTTGTACTGTCTTGCAAATCACAGGTGTGCTGATTCTTTCGAAATCAATGATCTCATCATTTTCGTATTCATCTTCAAGTACTGATTTTCCTTTGTTGGAATTGACATCTACGTGATGAGTTCCTTTGAATTGCTTCCTGGCATTGTAACAGAGTGATGAAAAGAAAGAGAAGTTGAATTACTGTGAAGCAAAAGAAGTTGGTCAGGAAAAAGAGAAGGAATCATACAGTATAGGTACAGATGAAGGCCGCTTCATTTTTCTTCTCTTGCTCTGTTTTCTCTCAAAGAGTTGAATTTGTGAAATTTTTCAGTTACATTTGGAGCCGCGAACCGAAGAGTTTATATACTAAATGATTTATTGCTGCAATGTCGGTTATGATCGTTAATTAGTACTACTAATTCAAATAAACTTGTCTATTTTCTATAATTAGAAGGGGCATTTTTTTTTATTTTAATTTGTAAGCGTTTGTGTTGCTCGGACTTTTCAAAAGTGTTAAAAAATATGTGTTAATTCGTAAAAAATAATGTGTTTTCGACAACATTACAAGCGAAGAATCCGATATAAGCATGTAGGAACATGATTTAATTGGTCATGAGAATGACAGGTGTTGGGTTATTGCATACAGTCTGGCATATTTTGTATACATTATGTATACTCCAGATTTGTGTAAAATTGTATATACTCACATAAATTTATGATGGGTTGCATTCCTAACTGTTTTTTGCCCGCACATCAAATGTTCATGGAGTGAGAGACTTAAGATAATGCCAACTCACGGTAAAAGATGGATTCAAAATTTAAAATTTATACATATTTAAGTCATTTTAGATTTAACTCAAAATTAGTTCAAAGACATGGTAATTATCTAAGATTGAGATTAATTTCTTCTTATCCCATTGATGTAGGACTCTTGTGTAAGGCTACGTATTGGTTGGTTTAGTTTGATTTTGAAATTTATCAGTTTGACTTATTAGTTATCGGTTTGTAAATATGTTAACTGTTATAAACTATTAGATATATACTAGCTTATCGTTTTGTTAGTTATTGATCGTTATCAATTCAAATGTTAAGATTTAATATTAAAAAAATAAAATCATTGAAGATTGTGTCTTGCTCAAAAACAAACAAGTAGAATAATTAAGAGTTTGAGACAACAAAAAATTAAAGTATAAAACTAAACCTTAAGTCAAAGATTTTAAATATCAAAGAGGCTAGGTTCTCCTAGTCCCACCATACTCAATTTGATTCATAATCAAATGTATCTAATATTCAAATAAATTTCTTAGTAAATATATAAAATCTACTGATTATGTTAACTCATAACTTATGCTATCGATCCACCACTGCTCAAGGGCTAAAAGAAATTAATGATTTAAAAGATGAAAGGCAACTTCTCACTCAATATTCACACCACATCAATAAATACAAAATATTTGTCCTCCATTAGCAAATTTCATTCTTAACCATAATTTAATAATATGTACTATTTTGTTAAAAATAAATGATTTGAATTTGACGTTGTAAGTAACAGTTGGGACTGGGTCAGAGCAGTATCAATTGATTGCCTAATTATAAAAAACTAAACATGAAGAGGGTCATTGTCAGCGAAGAATAAATTTTGTCTTTTATTAGAACAGTTGGTAATAAATGATTAGTAGGCATACCAACTAAAGAAATGGGAAGGAATGATATATTATTCAGAATAATATATCTTATTACCTATTGTACAAAAAATATGGCATAACATTTACGCATGATAAAGTGGGATGCGGAGTTATTCCAAAAGCATAAATCACACTCATGCAATGAATAAAAATGTAAATCACACTCACGAAATACGTTTATGAATAAAAAGGTAAAATGAATTATGTTAGGGTAGGTTCGATATCGTGTACTCTTCTGGTTAAATAATTTTTTCACGAAAAATTATCTTTCAAATTTCTTGATTAAAAATTCCTCAAAAGCTATTTTTAGATATATTTTTTAATCCTATTTAAATTCTGACTCGATTACAGCTAAAATGACTTGGGATATTAAAGATATATTGTCATTGTGATTGATTATTGGGATTTCAAAAGATGGTATTGTTGGGTTATAAAAGGTGTGGATGAAAAATAAAAGAATGTGACTTTTTTTAAAAAATTGTGACTTTTCTAGAAAATTATGTCTTTTCTAAAAAGATTTGACTTTTTCATAGAATTGTGTTCATTATTGAGCGGTTCGCAGACATCATAATTTTAGGTATCAATATATCTGTGAGTAAGTTCATTCTATCTCTGGAGGATATATTCCATTAACCGAGATACGTGAGCGAAGAAAATAATGTGCATTTAGTAGACTCAATTTTCCTCCTCCTCCTTCAAAACAATCTTGATGCTATTCTTTTATCTTTTTCAGAGTCTATTTTATTTACTAGTTTTAAGTTTTTAATTTTAAAAATATTCTTTAGAGTTTATCGTTTTTAACAAAGTTCTTCAAAGTTGTTAATCTAAATATTTTAGCAATAATGAAAAAAAAACTGCCAAACTGGGATATTAAAGTGCAGTTTACCAAGTAAAAAGACGTTACTACAATACATTATAAGGACCCCAAGTCACGTGACTATGGCCAAGTTGCCTAGAGTTTGCGTCGTTCAATAATTTGTTTAGCAAAACAATAACGTAATTAATTACGTATATCTTTTCCACTTTCAAAAATCTTGACATTATCTTGTTATTCTTTAGTGTTACTAGAATAATTGCCTAGAAGACATACATGCCATGCCATGCAAATTATTGATTCTTATCACACAACCTTATCTTCTCCACCATATTTTTGCTTTATTAAATTTGTGACTTGCTCACGATAATCCATGATTATATCAAAAGTTTAATGACAGGACAAATCAATGTTTAAAAAGAGAGGGTTAAAACTAAAGTGGAGCAGTTATCTTGATATTATCGCGTATCATATATTGTATGTATATCTCTGTTTCTAAATATCTATATAGAATATTTTTTGAGATGTCATAGTAAATTTTTTTGATCGATAAATATCATAAAGGACTTATAATTTAAAAGTTTATAATAGATCATTATAAATTTAGAAAGGAGCTTTTTTTTGTGCGTGCAAAAAGGTGGTGTATCTTTTTTTAGTATAAAATTGTTTCGAAAGTTTGACACTTTTTGTCAATCAAACAGAAAATGCCACTCAATTATTTAAGACATGGTGGCTGGATTCAATTAATAAAGCTACACTGTTGAGAGTGATGTTACTTTGTCAAATAAAATTGAACTGTTTGATGTAATAAAGAAGATTGATGACAGTTCAACCAATGCTTAACTTGCCCTTTAAGCTATATGGATTCCTCTGGATTAGAAAATCTTTTTGGAAAAACTTCTGTAAATTTGAAAAATAGCCGTATTTATTTTAAAATAAATTAATTTCTTTTCCTGCAATGCAAAACTAACCAAATTGATGAATGTTAGAAAAACTTCAAGTATAAAAAAAATCAATATTTTCTCAGCACACAAATTCCCAATTTTTTTCTTTTCATTCTTTTCAAAACCAAATCCAATCATCACCATAGTGGCATAGTCCATAGATTGTGACTTTTACTTAGATGAAAGGAAGAGGTAAAGTTGGTCCTTTTTTCATTTCAAATATTTAGGAATATATTTTTTTTAATCTTTTTTCCTACATAAAATTAACTTTCACATGTTTATGTAATGTTTTGTCGCTGTAGACAAAGGAGAAAGTAAAAACTAAAATTCACTTCTGTTCTGTGTATGTCATTACTTGCGTGGAATAATAATTGTTGTTATCTTTTTCTATTTCTTTTACCCTTAAGTTTTAGTAGGCATTTGATATAAATTTTAAATATTTTTTATTTAATTTAAATTTTATGAAATTGAAGATAAAGTCATGTTTAGTTGTATTTTCTTATAAAGAATATTTGGAATAAATTTTGAAATACAATATTTGAGGATAATATGAATATTTCTTCCGTTTTAATTAGTTTGTGTATTTTTTCATTTTTGATAACTCATTAATTTTAATATTGCACATGACATGTTTAAGATCATAAAATTTAAAAATAATTAATATATTCTATATATCTTTAATTTAAAATTGTACGATTTAAAAATGTTCAATGTACTGATAAATATTATGTCAAGTCAAAATTAAATAAGTAAATAAAAAGGGAAAGAGTACAATTTTTATGTCCAAACGATCTGTTTTTTTTTTTCTTTTTCTTTTTTGAGGTAAATGCATTTGTCCAAATAATAGCACTCTACATTTGAAAGTGTTAAAAAAGAGGAAAGGACCAAATTAATTCCTTTAACTTTCCATTAAGACTTAAAATTATCCTTGAGTTTTCATATAAAACACTACTAACCCCTCGTATTGGTGCACTTTTGGTCTTCTCTCAAACTCTGCCTATTGTTAACATTAATTATGTCCATAATTTTATATATAAAATGTTCAGCTGTCCTTTTATATATTTAGTAGAAATAATAATTTCAAGTTAAAGAAAGTGAGAAGCATACATTATTCAATTCAATAGAAATATTATTGCAGCCAAACTAATAAAAAAATTCTCTACTATTACATATGAAATCAACGTGATAAATTTCTTAGTAATAAATGCAATAATATTTATTTATACTAAATATATAAAAATACAATTAAATATTTCATACATAAAATTTTAAACAAAATTAATATTAAAAAATAAATAAAAATTTGAAAAAAATAAAAAAATATACTAATATTACAAGTATGACAAACGCAAAAAAAATTGAAAATAAATTTGAATCTTAACCCAAAACACGAACCATTGTGATATGATGTCACAATGGTTAAGAAGTGTAGTAACTGAGGGAAAGTACGATGATATGATGTCATAGTCTGCCTAGAAAGTAGCGTGATTATTGACAATAGGCCCCTCCCTTCCTTTTGGGCCCTGCCTTAGAGGCAAGTTTGAAAAATAGAAGCGGATAACAGTGACCAATGGAAAACAAAACAAAAACATAGTCCAAGGTAAAATAGAAAGTACCTCGAGTGTTCGAATTGATATATATACCTAGCTCGGTTTCAAAAATAATGATGTTTAAATATATATATATATATATATATATATTTTTTTTTTTAAATTAAAATTATATTAAATATATTAAAATATTTTTTAATTTTATGATTTAAATATGTAAGATGAAAAATTGAAATTAAAATATTACAAAAAATATGTTAAAAAAATATTCAAAGAAAAAATTTAAACCATACTTTTCATTATTGTCATTTGTGAAGTCATAAATATGTAGTATATTTTACTCCCTCTGTCCCAAATTAACTGAATTTTTGAGATTTTTTTTAAGGTTCAAAATAGTTGAATTGTTCAAAGTTTAAGATGAATATTTGAAATTTTTTCCGTTTGAATTGTTTGAAGTTCAAAATTTTATCATACTTTCCACTATTACCCTTCGTGGAGTCATACATATATAGTGTAAATTGTCTTCTAAAAAATATAAAACTTCAGTAAATGAAAGTACAAATATGAAATTTTTTTTAAATATTTATCTTGAATTTTGAACAATTTAACTAATTTGAATGTTGAAAAAAATCTGAAAATTTTAATTAATTTAAAATAAAAAAAATTAAATATAAAATACATCATTATTTTTTAAGCAAATCTTTTAGGTTTTAGATTACAAACTATTTTGAAAAATTGGTCCAGACACCCCTTGACCCTGACAGCCATCATCATAATCTTTTTGCAAGACATTCGCCCATTCTCTCCTCTCCCACCCACCCCGAAACAACTTTCGGTTTCAACACAAAGGAGAATTCAACAGAGTTCGATAGGAGAAAAGCACTTCCATTTGGAATCTACTACTCTTTCTTTCTCTCTCTCCAGCTTTTTCCCCTTTGTTTAACAATCTTTCGGTTCTGAAATTGCTTTGATTGTAAGGAAGTTTTCTTGGCTGTAAGGGAAATGGGGGAGCTTTATTTTTATTGAGCTATTAAGAGATAGTCAGATAAAGTGATTGCTGAGTGTAGTTCACGCTTTTTCTGCTTTTGTCATATGGAGTTCTGAAGATTGATTCTTGATCGACCCGCTTATTTTTTGAATTTGGTATACACTTCTGTTGTAAGAAAAAGAGAGTTGAGTTCTTTAGAAGTTTCAAAATTCAAAAGATATGGCTTTTTCGTCCATATTTTGCTGCTTTAAGGGAATCATATTAAATCCATTATTTGGCACTAAGTTCTTTAGAAGTTTCAAAATTCAAAAGATATGGCTTTTTCGTCCATATTTTGCTGCTTTAAGGGTTCAGATCGGTATGTATACTATAGTATTATCTCTATCACTCTCTTAATTTCTTATGAATTCCACTTGGTGTTGTTCTATTCAAGCTTTGTTTTTATCTATTTTTACAAGTTCTTTACTAGAATGATTTACTTAGACACTGTTGCATTTGAATAATTTTTGTTAGTGTGAATTTGGGGGATGCTGCCAATCAAAGTGCAGGAACTTATTTACCCCCCTTTTTACTGAATTGATTTTTCCATTTGAACTGATACAGAAAGGGGCAAGCAAAGAAGCAGCCAACATGGAGGGTTTTCTCTCTGAAGGAGTTGCACTCTGCTACAAATAATTTTAACTATGATAACAAGCTTGGAGAAGGTGGTTTTGGAAGTGTTTATTGGGGCCAGCTATGGGATGGGTCTCAGGTAAATAACTGTTATAATGTTTTATGTTTTGTTTCAGATTAAAAAAGTACTGTATATGTCTTCTCCTTGAGCCACACCCAAAGGGGGTGTGATGTAGGCAGCCTACCCTTACCCAGACATCAGGGCCTCATTCCTCCGCTTGAACCCCTGACTATATGTCACATGGTGACAACTGCACATTGCTTCAAGGCTTCCCTTCTCCTTGTTAACTGATTGGAGTAATTGTATGAAAATTCTGTAGAGCTGCTGCAACACTATTGGTATACTTGAGGCTATTCATATAGCTTTTAAAATTCAGGGTTAATTGCCCATATAAAGAGTTGGAATGTGGCAATTCACTTGGACTTAGGGATTTCAGAGGAAGCTTTTCAAGGTAGTTGGTTGTGAGTTTGTGATAGTAATTATGACTGTTAATGATAGAATAGGTTCCAAGTCCTAGCTGGTAAAGAGATGAATCTTGAGGATCGTTTGGATATTCTTTAAGAGGTTGCTTAAGTCTCTGATTCCATGATAGACACTTTGAAAGGAGGTTTAGAAAAAAAATATTATGGTTTTTCGGTAGGAAAGCTCTATAATTTTGTATACTTAGTTCCAACCCAACAACAAGATTTTCTGAAATGGGGCACAGTCTCTCAGCCTTAATGGACGAGCATCTTCAAAGTTATTGACATCCTTTTGAGTCCCTTCCAAATGGGCGGGAAGAAGAGATTATACAAGAAGTTACATTTTTCACTTGGGGAAATCTGGACTATTAGTAAATAACTTCCCCTCTCTCCTTCACAAAAACCAAATATACATTAAAGGACCTATGACTATGGAGGAACACTAGTTGATGTCAGTAGCAAACACCATATGATGTTACCATTCTTCTCTCAAATGTTTGTTTGCTACTTGAGCCACAACAAAGGTCACTGCAATCTCCGTGTTTCGTCACCGTTTATTCTCAAATGGCAGTTGCATTAGTAGTTAAAAGTTCGTCTATTCAAAAAAATGGTTGTTCATTCCCTTTCCTCATTTCTAATCCTGTCCTCTCTGCTTTTATGTTTATTTTGGAAAACTTTTGTATCTTTTAAATCATAAATAATACATAAAATAAAGGAAAATGTGGATTTGTTGTCCATCATCTGATGCAATGCTCAAAAATGGCATGTGTGCAGTAGGCATGGTATTAGAACAATGAAAATAAATTCAGATATAGTTAATCGGGTTAAGAGACATTCCTACAGTCCTTTTGTCATGAGATAGGGAAAACCAGTATCAAGGTTGCTGAAAGAGATAACCTAACACATCTAACTATGTCTTTAAAATGTAGATCCTTTTTCTGTGATCCAATTAATTTGGGATGAGTGGTGATTAGTCAATTGATAGTTTGGTCCGAAATTGGATCGATCTGGAACTAGAAGTCCAATTCAACTGAAGGTAGCTTTTGTTTATGTGAAATTCTTGTACCATTATTCGCATCCCAATAATGGCAAGATTAGTTGAATTCGCACCAGTTGCCTACTCCAGCTGGTGGAGTTACCACATACATGAGCTGTGTTGGTGGTTGTATGTTCTTGAGGATTAGTCAACGTGCTGGTCTGGACAGTATCTTTATTTATTTATTTATTTTGGGGGTGGGGGGGTGGAGAGGAGGGGAGACAGCGTATTACTTTATGTCAGAAATAGGCTCTCTACCTCTGAGGTAGGGGTAAGGTATACCTACACTCTACCATCCCCAGACCCCACATTGTAGGATTACACTGGGTGTGTTGTTGTTATTATATTACTTTATCATATTAAATCCATTATTTGGCACTAATCATTCTTAATACTTAGCTTTACAGAATAACTGCTTTCGCTGCCTGTTTCTTCCTTCCATAAACTTATACTTGACCACTTTGTCAGGTTAAGAAACTTTTTTCAGTTTATAAATAGGTTTGGAATCTATTGTGATTCTTTCATGCTATAGTTTAATAATAACTTTCAATTCTGAATGGGATATCTGTATATATTACTTTGCCGTGTATTCCTCATGTGTATTGATTATTTAGATTTGTCTGCAAAAAAGTCCATCACTGTTTCGCCTCTTTCCTATCTCACTACTTCTCTAATCTGATTTTCTAGTTTCTAGTTGGTACTGCTTTTGTTAAGACTCTCTAAAGCTACTGTCTATCTTCCAGTTAGTAGTAATCTCAAAACTCGGTCTAGCTTCCATTTTTCGCTATAACAAATGTTTCATAAATTAAACTTATCACTCTAAAGCTTGAACGGTTTTCTTCATTATCTGCTGGATCCATCACAGCTGTGTTTTAGAGATAAAAACTGTATATACACTAATATCACCCCGGGGCAATGGATATCTCCATGCCTGCCACTTGTGGTGGTTTTGTTGAAAGGAAGCCCCCCCTCCCGGGGACAAAAGGGAAAAAAAATAAAGAAGAATCAGAGACATTTCTGCTGAAACCATGACATGGATTGCTTCTGTTGGAAAAGGGCGGTGGACAAAGTGATCAAGGTGCATTGGCCTTCGGGTCTAGCTCGTTGCACCGGGCTTGCCTAGTGTGGGTTGCCTCTCCTATGTGGTTTGCGAGCTATTGCATAGGAGCGGGGATTTACCCTGTGCACCTAAAGGGTACCGGCTGCGGGTTCCCCTTGTCATGAAAAATAAAAAGATTGATCGAGGCACATAAAAAAGAAAGCTGACAGTGGCCATGACTAGGAATATGTGCTAGTTGTATGTCCATTTGTGTGCTATTGCTTGCTTGTCTTCAAAAGATTCATTCTTGAACCAACATATTTTTCTGAGGAACTATAATAAAAATTAAAAATTAGTATGGGAGACTGGAAAATATGTTCAAATTGACCAGACATCACATGCTACTGAAATTTGTGTCCTTCCATACAATGAAGTGTAGAATTTCACCCACTGATCATATGTTGTGCTTTTCTTGATGGATAAATATTTTCAGATAGCAGTCAAAAGACTGAAGGTGTGGAGCAACAAAGCCGAGATGGAATTTGCTGTTGAAGTTGAAATTCTGGCTAGAGTAAGGCACAAAAATCTGCTAAGTTTACGTGGTTACTGTGCAGAAGGCCAGGAACGTCTGATCGTATATGATTACATGCCTAATTTAAGCTTGCTTTCTCATCTTCATGGCCAGCATTCTGCTGAAAGCCTTCTTGATTGGAAACGACGAATGAATGTTGCAATTGGGTCTGCTGAGGGAATTGCGTAAGTATTGAACATCCTTGATCCTTCTTTCTGAATACACTCCTCCCTCACCCAAACCCCCAATACAACCCAACCCAACACACACTATCGTCCCTAGGTCCTCCTGGGTGTTACAGGTTCTTATGTTTCTTCTTCATTTGTTTAACTCTATGACAGCTATCTACACCACCATGCGACCCCACATATCATTCACAGAGACATCAAAGCCAGCAATGTACTGCTCGATTCTGATTTCCAAGCCCAAGTTGCTGATTTTGGATTTGCAAAGTTCATCCCGGATGGTGCAACACATGTAACCACTAGAGTAAAAGGCACTCTAGGCTATCTTGCACCAGAATATGCAATGTTAGGGAAGGCATCGGAGAGCTGTGACGTCTACAGCTTTGGTATTCTTTTGCTAGAGCTTGCTAGCGGCAAGAAACCAATTGAAAAGCTCAATGCAACTGTGAAACGGACAATCACTGATTGGGCTCTACCTCTTGCGTGTGAAGGGAAGTTCAGTGAACTTGCAGACCCAAGGTTGAATGGAAACTACGTGGAGGAAGAATTGAAAAGAGTGGTTCTTGTTGCCCTCGTTTGTGCTCAAAATCGACCTGAGAGGAGACCAACAATGCTTGACGTTATTGAGCTGCTGAAAGGAGAATCAAAAGAGAAATTCACAACTTTGGAAAATGATGAAATGTTCAAGGTTCCTCCAGCTGTGGACGATGCTTCGTCAGATGCAGAAGGCAATGCAGACTCTGCTGCTTCAGAGGAAAAAGAACCAAAACCAGAAATTGAAAAAGTAGAGGTATAAGCTTAAGGGGACATGGGTAATTGATTGTGGCTTGTTCATATTGAATTTGTGTAGGACTTAATGTATTTTTCGGAGAAGACATACTGATATCCATCACATGGAACAGCATATACTTTTGTTTTTTTGAATTGGAAGTATCATTGCATTGGGTTGTGCAGGTATGGATGTCACTGTTCTGTTCGTCTTTCGTGTGATTTCTCGTGTAATATTTTGAACACTAGAAATGAAAATTGTTTATATGATGAATGTAATTCTAGGTTGAAGTTAATGAAGCATATTGATTTGGCTTGGACTTTGTACCTTGGGCATATGTCCAAATATGCACATTCTGATAATGGTAGTGTTAGGCCATAACTTATGGTAAATATTCCTTTGAGCAAAATTTGTCTATCCTTCATTGCGTGACAAATAGCGACACTTTTGAGATATCATCTTGAAATATAAAAAATAGTACTTCTAATTTTATTTGATTCGGGGCATCAGGAACCCTCCAACAGAAACCTCATCTTTTTTTTTTCATCAGTTAGTCATCTAATTCTATTGAATTAAAAAAAAAAAAAGAGAAAAAAGGCCATGTGGAGAGGAAACGAAATTTGGAACATAAATAAAGCTGTTGGGATCTTTTATAATGAATCTCAAATTTTAAAAATTTAAAGTTTTCGAATTTAATATTTCTATTTCAAAATTTATGATCAAACCAAGCAAACCGAATACTCCATTTTATTTATCATCATACTAAGTATTTGATATTTCTTATATTTTTTTGGTGGCTTATTCTACCCAACTATTATTGTTGTTCTGCGTGAAATCCTACTATATTGTATTTTGTGTAGAAACTAAGATCCTCTATTTGATTGAGAACAATTATGATCATAATTGTTGTATCATTTACTTCTTATACAATTTTATCTTAAGCCAATTGATGAATCATAAATCCAATATTTGTATATTTTTTTATAAATAAATGTTTGTATTTACAAACTTTTAAATTTATATACTTTTATAAAGATCCACTAGTCAATGATATTAGTAACTAATTATTATTTAATACTAGTACAAGTACCTGCGTGATATTCGGTCAATTGATAAACATAATTATAATAAATATATAGATTTGTCGAACAATTTCAAATGTTTTGAAAAAAATGAAATTGTAAAATTTACGTGATAGGATGTAGGGATGCATATTTAATGGATTGGACGGATAATTATGTATAAATATTTTAATCCATTAGTCGATCAATAAGCTATTGATTGATTCAGTATTGAAATAGTAATTAATGATCATGCTCCCTTTCTTCACTTTTAGTCACTAATATAATGATCTCCAAGCAAACTAAATAATTTTGTAGCTCTGGTTAAGCTAGTAATTCCATTATTGTAAATCATAGGTAGAAACTTTTGAAAGTCTAAATTGTAAGGGTGCATGTACATAAGCATTTATTTAACAAATGTATTTACTATGAAAATGTAACTATGATAATTCTTAAAAGGTGACGTTTTATCCAATGAGGAATTAAGTAATCGACCCACATACCGATAAATCATTAATATTTAAAATTTTAATCCATTCACCATCCATTAATTTAATAACCCAATACGAATAAGTCAATTTAGTGTTGACTTAGCTGATACGATTCCATTTTGAACCTGCTAATAGAACACTTGCATATTGAACCCCTCAATCATTTATAATAATTAATATTTATAAAAAAAATCTATACTTAAGCTGATCAGTTCAGTTTCTAAATTTGTTAGGAATAACTTTTAATATTATTTAATTATTTATTTTGTTAATTTTACAATAATTGAAAATCATAAACACCCTCACGCTAAAAATTTTTTTAAAAAAATAATTTTAAATTACCTATATATATTTTGTTAAAATATGATATATTGAAGTTTAGTTTTAGTTATTACTATCATCTACATATGAATTTGAATTATATATCTTTTAAATATTTTATAGGATTTTAGTTAGGTGAGTCTATAGATATAAATTTGATATTTTCTTAATCACAATTAAAAGACTTTCCACATATATTTTTTTCTATCGTTTTTCTTTTGACATAATAAAAATAAATATTTTTTACACATTAAAATCTAATAAATTTTCATGTTTCTATTATATTATTTAAAATTGCTATGCTATTAAAATTTATTAAAAGAAATTCAAAGTGGTTATTGAGCTCGCAAAAAGTGTGTACCATCCATTCGTCATCCACAAATAAATTTTATTCAGTTATGTCCTCTGTATACATATTGGCATCATTAAAAATTTCATAAAAAGAGATAATAACTATATTACACAATTAATTTATTTATAACTTCCTTCTCAACTTAAAATTAAAGTTTATATAAAAATAAATATGTATTAATTAGAAAAGTGGACATGTAGCAAAACATGTGGGACAGTACATTTTTCTTTTATTTTTTCCTATTTCGTGGGAAGTTATCTTTTAATACAAAATATTTAAATTATTTATATTCTTTTTTGGTTAAAAAGGAGGAGTAGTTGTGAAAAATTAGTTTGTATATTTACTATACTATGTAAAGAGTCTAATAACTTCCCACAAAAGAAACACAAAAAAGTCATAAATATACTTATGAAAATTTACTATCAAATTTTAAAAATGAATGTAAAGAATTTTCATTTTTGTACTTATGAAAATTTACTATCAAATTTTAAAAATGAATGTAAAGAATTTTCATTTTTGTACTTATGAAAATTTACTATCAAATTTTAAAAATGAATGTAAAGAATTTTCATTTTTGTTAAAGGAGTAGTTATAAAATGGTTTAGATATGTAGCAATAAATTTTGATAACTTCCGGGAAAAAAGAAAAAAATCCTAAATGTGCTTATTATTAAAATTTATTTTGAGTTTTATAAACTAATATAAGCAATTTAGAATTTGTATTCTCAAAAAAAAAAAAGGAATGGTTGTTAGTTTAGTGCAAAAACTTTAACAATTTTCTTTTTAAAAAAAGAGTGTCTTAAACATGCTTAAAAATTTATTTTTAAGTAAAAAAATTAAGTTAAAAAGTCTTCATCTTTTTGCAGTAAAATTTATTTTAACTTTAAAAAATTGATGTAAATAATTTTTTTGCTATAAAATAGAATTACATAGATCATTATCATTATATTTAAAATTATCGAAATTTGTTTTTTTAACAAAGAAGAATTGTAAAAAAAAAAAAAAGTATAACTATTAATTACTTATAATAAGTGGAAAGAACCAAATACACATTAACTACACAAAATAATTACGCCAATAATATTTGAAATAAGTATTCATATGAATTTGAGAAGTTGTGATAGGATCCCACATTTCACATCAACTTTCATGAGCTTACATATATTTTGTCATGGCTCTTTAGCATAAATTTTCATTAGGAACTTAAGTTAATCCCTAAAAATTCAAGATTATGATAGGATTTGCATCATGACATCTAAAAATATATATTCAGATTTTTATGCATCAAAAATCAAACTATCTCAAATTTAATAAAGAATAAAACTTTAGTAATCGTAATATAGTATTGGATAATTGAGTAATTCAGAAATATTTTATTTATACGAGAAAGTATATTGGAAAACATAAAAAGTCATGCCTAATGTACTCCAAATGTGATGATCTACAAACAATATTGAAAGAAAAATTATTGAACATATACTAAATAATAATTTTTATAGGTGTGTACACCTGACATATTATATCGTTACGTTATTCTACATTCAACAAATCATCACAATAAATCTAGAATTTGAAATTAAAAATTACCCATTTATAACTTTATTAGAGAATAAAGATATACAAATTTACGATAAAGATAAACATAAAAAGTAATATAGAAGAAAATAAATTAATCAACAATTATTGTACATTTATTGAATGACCACTTATTTATATAAAAATATTATGCAAATTTGCAACGAAGATAAAGGTTTAAGAAGTTGAAAGAAAGTAAACTAAGTACAAATTTTGACATAATTGACAATTACCAAAATAATAATTTGAAATTAATAAAGAATAAAATTCATTTCTGTATCCAATTTATTGATTCAGAAAATAATTTAATATTTACAAAAAATGGCTTTAATAAAACATTTTCATAATCTCACTCTTCAAAAATACTATTTAAAGAATGATTTCTCAGTTAAATATTTATTATCACCAAACACATAAATTAATTAAAGACTCTTGATATAAAAATTCTTATCTATTAAATTAAATGTTATTAGATATAATACATGAATTCACAAACTTTCTAACAATGGCATGAATTTGATCTCTCTCTAAATAATCATTATATACCAATACAAATTTTAAAAGCAATATTATCTATAACTTTAAAAAACAAAATAGACAAATCGGTGATACAAATCACAAAATTAGTATTATAAAAAAATATGCATCACTTCACTGTTAAATTGAAATTTTTTTTTTTTTTTGAATTTTGAGAAGTTGAAAAAATATGGGGAGGATATGGAGAAGTGGGAGCAGTTAGTCACTTATAAAGCCTTTTTTATTATTTATTTTTTAATTAATAAACATTCAAATAAAAAATTATCCGTAAATTAAGTTAAAACTGTCCTATATTTTCATATCTATATTACTATATATAG
>DF358090.1:77645-94835 GCA_000787875.1 Solanum virginianum | reverse complement strand
ATATCTATATTACTATATATAGGAAAATAACTTCTATTTTACACGTAGTGATGAGAATTTTAATTAGTACAGCTTTAGTTTGAAATTTTTTTTAAAAAAATCTTAAAGGTTTAAGATAGAAGTGGGAAGTTGATATGCAGTAAAGAATTTTCTGATTTTTTTATTTTTCATTATTATTTTTTTAATATACAATTTAGTAGGAGTTGATAATGTCTAAATTAATTTTAAATAAATATTTTTAATTAATTTAAAAAGTTATTTAATTTATTTTTAAATTAAGAATTTAAGAAATTATATGGTGCTGACATGTGACACTTTTTACCTCTCTTATTATATATAGATAGATGATATTTTAACATGAGTTTTTTTTTCTTTAAAATATTATGATGATTTTTTTTATATAAAATATAAATTTATGAGTCAATTTTTTTTTTTAAAAAAAATCACAATTTAAAATACTAAATCCTACGAACTTGAGATTTAAAATTATAGCTACAAGTTTCATACCCAAACAGGCAAGCACCTATTTGGTTTAACTGGGAATGATGAGCAACGCAATTAATCATTAAGAAAAAGAGTCAATTAAAGATGAAAACTTCTTCAACCCAATCGCGATGAGTGATCAGTGATCTCTTCAATCCTATGCTTGGTTAAGTTGTAAACTAACTTTGCCTCGATATTTTTAATGTACATACATTTCATTCTTGACTGACTGATTGGACTTTAATTTGGCCTTTTCTCTTTTCTAAATTTACTTATGACTTTTAATCATTTTTAATTATTTACTCTCTTCGTTTTAAATTAATTGATTTTTTGAGACTTTTTTTAATATTCAAAATAATTAAATTATTCAATGTTCAAAAAGAATGTTTGAAATTTTTTTCATATTTGTCCTTTCATTTATTGAAGTTTTATATTTTCTAAGAGATAAATTACACTACATATTTATAATTTTATAAATGGCAATAGTGGAAAGTATGGTATAAATTTTGTGTTTGAATATTTTTCTTCATGTGTATGCATTACCTCACAAATTCTCAATGAACCTATAAAATCCTTGTATCGAAAACTGCTCAAACAAGTAACACAATCGAAAATTACTGAATTAGTTACTTATATATAAGTATTAAGTAGTAAAATAATATATATAAGTGTGCGCTAAATCAGAAATGTACGCTATGTGAATTCCCCTTTTATTTTTATTTATATTTATTATTTTAATGTATAAGAAGATTAACAGCCTGTGTAGTGGTATAATAAGTTTGTCACGGGTTCGACTTAATTAGGTTTGAAATACAAAGGCCAAAGCATGTTCTGTATAAATATATTTTTTAATTAACAGATGGACCTAAAAAGTCAATTATTGCTTTGACCCGCATTGTATTTAGTGTATGTATTAATTTGCTCCTATCAATTATTGCTATTAATAAAATAGTGTTTTCTCTGTGTAACTTTATTTGACCCTTATTAATTTGGCATAAAAATTGAAAAGTAATAAATAATGAGATAATTTTATCAAATTACCATTTGAATATGATAAATATGATGTCTTGAAAAATATAATAGGGAAATGACTATAATTAATGATAAGAGTAAATTAGGATCTAAGTGTAAAATTGTCTCTTGATTTCATAAAGTGGACAAATATTGTTGAACACCTTAAAATAGTATAGGGGCCAAGTAAAGTTGGACGGTGAAAGTAATATTCATTTCATTCAATTTATATGTCTATTATATTAAAATAAATGTTAAATAATATTTATATAATTTAAAAAATTAGTAAACTATTTATCCATTTATGTCCGTTGTATCTTTATTATTAGTTAGTATTTAATATCTAATACATTTTTAAACTATTAAATTTTAAATATGTATTAAATTAATAGCGAATAACTATAATTGAATGAAGAGAGTAATTAGCTCCTCGATATCTCTCTTTGGACAGGGTGTCATCTGTGGATAATCGCAATTGAATTAATGCAGTCGCTTTTCTTAATTTCTAACTCCTAAAATAAATAGTAGTACTACAAAATAAAGGTTTAAAATATTATATTTTTATAAATAATTATTTTATTTTTATATTTTTATTAAAATAATTTATAATCATATAAATAATTAAAAAATAATTTTAGGCTACAATTTTTATTAAATTTCGTGTTAAATCAATTTTTTCTAAAAAAGAATCCTATTAAATTAATTTTGTGTCAAATCAATTTTTTTATTTTTTTTAAATCCAAGAGGCAAAAGTCATTTTATTTTTAAAAAAACTTGTCCGGCAGCTCAAGAAAAGGCCCAATACATCCCTACTTATCCTCTAGAGGTCCAAATAGACCAAAATTGAGCAAAACTACAATAAACTAACTAAAAGACAGAACCTAGAAAGTTCTATCTTAGAAAAGGAAAGTATGTTGCCCTTTTCTATTCCAGCCCATCGTCGATCTAAATCTTCTTGTCATTGTCGCGACCACATCTATCTCCCGTGCATGTTCATATGATCAAAATTCTAAGCCTCACTCATCACTCACTCTGGCCTGGGCTTGGATAGATTCCATTTGTGCATCAGAATTCTCACTGACGCGCTAAAATCTTGTTCGATTCGGTGAAAACTTCTTCAACCCAATCGCGATGAGTGATCAGTGATCTCTTCAATCCTATGCTTGGTTAAGTTGTAAACTAACTTTGCCTCGATATTTTTAATGTACATACATTTCATTCTTGACTGCTCTACTCAAGATAAGTTTCCTTTATCTTGTATTTCTCCTCACTATAACAATCACGACTTTATCCTAAAATTACTAGGTTAAGCCCTAGAGGAGTCAATATCACTATTCAATCAACAATTTAGCACTTTGTAGCATACTATTAATTAGAACAACCTTACTTCCAAATGAAAGAAGGTTTCCTTTCCAAGTCCGTAATTTTGATTGGACGTTCTTGATTAAATCTGAGAAATGTGACTTCCTCTTCTTTACATAACCCACATGACACCCCAAATATGTTAAAAAAAAGTTACCTTTGTGAAAATTAGTGCACTCTTCCACCCTCTTGATATCATTGTGTGCAACCTTGTGATAAACATAAAACACTCTTCTCCTTATTAATTTTCTGTTCTATTTGAAATTCAAACATTATCACATAAATTAAATTTTTTTTTTATAGTATATTCCACTTTTCCCTTTTTTTGGAAAAGTAAATTCATAAATGAATTGACTTTGTGGATATTCTAAATATTTTCATGTTTTCTTATCAAATAAATTTGTGAGGCAATGCACATATTTTAAAAATATTTAAAGATATATTTGAACTATAATTTTTACTATTTTTCTTTGTGAATTCATAAATTATGATTTTGTAAGTAGCATAATTTATCTCATACAAAATATAAAACTTCAATAAAATAAAAAATAAATATGAACAAATTTCAAATATTCGTTTTGAACTTTGAATTATTTAATTATTTTGAATAATAAAAAAAGAATCTCAAAAAGTTTACTTAATATATATATATATATATATATATACTATATTAAAAACGTGAAGGCCCTTAGAAATGTTATTTGAACTTTTTGCCCTTCATTAAACGACTCTTTTTTAGATAAAATCGTCTTTTCACTATTATTCTTGGTTTATTATTTAATCTTTTATTTATTTAGTGTCAAGATTCAATTTTGGATTAGAATTTCTTTATATTTAGAATTCACTCTTGATTTAGGACTATTCTATGTAAATAATTGTCTAGACTATGAAGGAAATACGAGTTTTTGACTGGTCAGCATTCCATCTTATATAGCAAATATTGTCTAATCATCATTCTGTAAAACTTACCATGTTATTCCAATACAATGTGTGACATCATTATTGATATCCCGATGGACACAAGATATTTAAAACTTTCTTTCTTGAAAATATGCTGAGTGGCAAGCCTCATTTCAATGTCTGCTTCATCTCTGACAACACCAAATTTGTATTTCAAGTATTCCATTTTGATCCTGCTCAGTTAAATCCTTTAAACTCAAGAGTATATCTCCAGACCTTCAAATTTAATTTAAAAAATAATATACACACAAATTTAATTTTTACGTTGTTTGGCTTTTTGCGAGTTTTTAGAACTAATAGGCAATAGAAGAGAATAACTTGCAATACTTTTATTTCAAAAATTTGCGGGGAGGAGTCAAATGTATCTGATATATAAGACTAATAATGAGATAGCTTTTCTTTTTTGAAAAAAATAATTTGATTTCAAGTAATAGTGCAGCACTTGGCCATATTAAACTTAATACTAAGTTATTGATATTTTATTAGTATAAAATCTTATTTTCAACCTTTGTTAGTTATAAAATAATCCCCTTTTCAAAGCTGAAATAAATTTGAGAAATTTTCCATTTGCATATGATACCTAGGGGTATTCATAGTTTGATTTGAATTAATTATTGATTAAAATTAAAATTAAATTAATTTAATTAATTTTTAGATAATTAAAATCAAGTCAAATCAAACAAACCAAAAAAAAAAACTATTGGTTTGATTTCCTTTTTTTGGGGGGTGGGGGGTGGGGTGGGCTGGGGGGACTTTTTTATTTGAATAATAAATTTATTGATGACATATAAATAAGTATACGAATTCAGTCAAATATAAACAAAGAAAATATCAATATAACGTAAAAATTGAGTTAGAAGCTCAAATACGAATCCAATCAAATACCTTTTATTTATTATTATATTTATATTAAGAAATTCATATATATCAAATTATTAATATTTAAATTAATTTATATAAAATTTAGAACTCATAACTTTTAACCAACCATAATGTCAAAAGCATTCATTTGCGGAAAAAATTCAAACAATCGTATATTAATTTGTACATAGTAAATCATCCTTAAATAGAAGCTAATAGTTGAATGAAAGCAGGGACCACCTTGTTATTAGTAGTAGTAGATCGTTTTATTAAAGCACATTTAATAATGCTGCTTCGGTCGCTGTACCTTATTCTTTCTCTCCTTGTTCATTCCAACACGCAAACTTACCTCTGAGAAGTAATTTCACTTATCACCTTTCAGCTTATCGTATAATGGAATCCAATTTTGATAAGTAAGTCTACTTATCTCTGTCATTTCAGTTTATTTTTAATGATAATGACTCGCCTGCTTATCACCACTTTCGCCGTGCGACGTGGCGGTCTGTTGCATTTGTTCAAAATCGACGCGTTTGATGGACCAAAATTCCTCGTGTGATCGTGTACTTCACGAACAGAGAGGCGCGTAAGGAACATTCTCGTCACACTTTTTCCATTTTGTTTTTCCTTTTTTTGTTGTATAAATAAAAGCAGTGGGAGAGTGAAAGAAGAAGCACCAAAATTAGATTAGAAAGAGAAAGAAGAGGGGGAAGGAAAGAGACGGAGGCCCACCGGAAAAGCCCAGGAAAACCTCACGTTCTTCTTCGTCTTCGTTGTTTATGTCTTTCTGCAAATCCCGATCTAGAAGTTTTTATTGCTGAATTTTGAGGTAGAACTTTGATTTTTTTTTTTTGCTGTTTTATGCGTTTGTTTAATTGTTGTGTGGTTTAATTTCAGTTGTGTTTGTGCATGTTTTTGTTTAGTTTCTTTTTGATTCGAATCGATCGGTACTGAAAACCCTAAATTAAGGTCGGTGATTACGGGATTCTGGTGGATCTGCGAGGTTTGGTTTGATCAGTCAACGTGATGACTTCTTTGAGCAGAGAGCTGGTGTTTCTGATACTCCAGTTCTTAGATGAAGAGAAGTTCAAGGAGACTGTGCACAAGTAAAGGCTTCTTCTATAATTTTCGTGTTTGTGATTTTGTCTATTAAAGATTGCTGATTGTTTAATGTTTGTGTTTTTTTTTTAATTGACGGTGAAGGTTGGAGAAGGAATCGGGTTTCTTCTTCAACATGAGGTATTTTGAGGAATCGGTTACTAATGGAGAGTGGGATGAGGTGGAAAAGTATCTATCTGGTTTTACTAAGGTTGATGATAATCGGTACTCCATGAAAATATTTTTTGAGATCCGAAAACAGAAATATCTGGAAGCACTTGATAGGTACTGCAAGCAGTTTCATTTCCGTGCTTCTTTTTGATTATTTTGGGACCCCATTTGCCATTTTTGATTTTAGCCGTTTAGGTTGATTTGATTTGGGTGATTTTATTTATTTTCTTTTTCTTTTTTTGTTGTTGCAGGCATGATCAAGCTAAGGCTGTGGAGATTCTAGTGAAAGATCTGAAAGTATTTTCCACATTTAATGAAGAGTTGTTCAAGGAAATAACGCTCCTCTTGACATTGCAGAATTTTAGGTATAGAATTTTTATGTTGGTTAATTTAGAGGTGGTTACGTTGAAGATGCTAGAATTCATGATTTGGTGGATTGTTGTCTTTGGTTGAAATTTAGAAGTATTTGAGCGAAATTGTGTATTTCGCACGAATTTAGAACCGCAGTTTTCCGTTTAGTCTGCTGCTTGTTTGTTTGGTATATAAATGGCTATAGGAAAGCCATTTTGTCGTTAAGTGGACGATTCTCTGCACCTCAGTAGTTTTCCACTTTAGGGGACAAAATATTCTAGAAGTCTGCGCCGGATATGAATGCAAGTGTGGGTTTTGAGATCGGCTATAAATCTATAGTACTACATAGGTAAGTCATATTAAATAACTTCGCGAACGGATATGACTCTTTTTAAACTGGGCTAGAAGTTGAATAAGTGCTGTAATACTTATGTGAATATTTATTTACCAATAAGTGCTGTAATACTTATGTGAATATTTATTTACCCAATTTTGGGCTTGGGACTTCCACGTTGGAGGTTTCAAGTTCAAAACCCCTTGCCAGCGAAAGCAAGGGATTTGCCTTCTATGTCGAGCTCGTTGCACCGGCTTGCCTAGTGCGGGTTACCTCTCTTGTGTGGTTTGCGTGCTATTGCATAGAAGCGGGATTTACCCTCTGCTCACCCAAAGAGGAGCGACTGTTGGTTCCCCTTGTCATTTTTTTTTTGAAAAAAGGAAACCAAAAGGCCAACAAACCTACACCTCCTGGTCATTGTAAAATTCAAAGCAGCCTAAATATATTGACCTAGTCAAATGCTTATCCCACATCCACCCCAGCATCATGTTGGATTGGGACGGGGCCATTAGGGAGTTTGAAGGATCCACGCAACATAGATTTAGAAGGTCTTGATGATCCGACTTTCGTTCCCTTTATTTGGCCCATCTTTTATTCACCTTCAGTTCAAAGGGTTGTTCCTTTGCCTAAACTACATCTTGTGCGGTGGCGGAGTTAGGATTTTCATTAAGGGGTTCAAAATTTCAAGAAGTAGACACATAAACTAAGCGAAGGGGGTTTGACATCTATTATATATATGAAAAACATTTTTACCACATATAAATAGTATAATTTTTCACCGAAAGGGGTTCGGATGAACCCCCTAATTCCAATGTGGCTCTGCCAACTGATCCTGCATAATCTTCGCTGGTAGTTGAATAGTAACAATCAGATTCTAAAAGAATCAGATTTAAAAGATCTTGATGATAATCTGATTGCTAGTATTCAACTACTAGCAAAGATTACGCAAGTAGTTTGTTTCTTGTTTTCCGTAGGAGGTCTAATTTCGCGCTAATTAAATCCGAGTCGAGATAAAAGGTTGCTAGGTTCATTTATATTAAGTGATTTTTCTGCGTTTTCTGGATGTGTTGTCAAAATTACTTTGTTACTTGTGGTATATATGCTGACATTCTTGGCGGCTTGCACTTTTGCTCGCCAAAGTTGTATAATAAAAACATGATGCCTAACAAGGTAGAGAAAGTATTCCTCCTTTCTCTTAATCGTAAGGTTTCCATATCAATATGCTAGTATCTCTCTGCCTTTAGTTTGTTAACTGTGGCGCAGGATATTATCTGTAGGTAAGCAGTTGGTTATATTCTTTTCGTTCCAGTCTATCTTGTTCATTTCATAAAAAAAAATTTATGGTGGAAAATATGTAAATGCTAGGGAGAATGAACAGCTTTCAAAGTATGGAGATACCAAGTCTGCTAGGGCTATAATGCTTGTTGAGCTAAAAAAATTAATCGAGGCCAATCCTCTTTTCCGTGAGAAGCTTCAGTTTCCTAGCTTGAAGAACTCAAGGCTGCGGACATTGATAAACCAGAGGTGACCAAGGAACGCATTTATTAATATTCTTTTACACTCTGTTTCCTGGCAATAGGAATGTGTTTCGTTTTTCCTGGCCAAGTTTAAGTTAACAACTTTTTATGAATCCTTTTTTGGTACACCATTATATGCTTACCATCATTATTTCTTTTCTATTATCTTGCAGTTTAAATTGGCAGCATCAGCTATGCAAGAATCCAAAGCCCAATCCTGATATAAAAACTCTCTTTGTTGACCATGCTTGTGGGCAACCAAATGGTGCTCGGGCTCCTTCGCCAGTTGCTAATCCAATAATTGGTTCTATGCCTAAAGTAGGCGGTTTTCCGCCTATAGGCGCCCATGGAGTATGTGTTCCTTGAAACAATCATCTCCTTTTCTTTCCTTCTCTCTTAGTTTCTCCCTTTTTAAAAAATAAATGTAAGATCATTTAGACTCTTATTAAATTTGTTGTTGAAATTAGTTTTGTTTCTTTGTTTGAAAAGCCATTCCAGCCAGCACCAGCACCTATTGCTTCGCTGGGAGGATGGATGGCTAATCCACCCTCTATGCCACACCAAGCTATTTCCGGAGGACCAATAGGCTTAAGCCCTCCTACAAATGCTGGTAATTTTGTTTTTCCTCCTAATGAATGCCATTTGACTATTACCTGTTTCCTATTGCTATATCAGTGTTAACATCTAATTTCAATATTCTTCCTTTATTTCCCTGTTTTTCCCTCTGGCTAATTTGTTGTCTTGTTCATGGGCGCGCAATACGATAGCATCAATGCTAAAGCATCCTAGGACTCCTCCTGCTAGTAATGCTGCATTGGACTACCAAACTGCCGATTCTGAGCATGTGCTGAAGAGGCCAAGACCCTTTGGGATGTCAGAGGAGGTACATAATACGCCATTTACGCTCTCTCTTTTTTCGTTTTGTGTGTGCGGGGAGTTATTTCCATTGTATTAGTTGGGTTGTAGGATATCTGGATCCTTGATTGTTTAGATATCTTTGTTGGGGTCAAGGGAATTATTAATTCCTGCTAGTCTTTTGGTTTCCTTTTATGTCATTTTATCTTAAAATGTCAAACTATGCTTTATCATGGATATCTGGTATTCACTTCTTAATCTAAATGGACGTCTGCAGCTCAATAATCTCTCTGTCAACATCTCCCCTGTCACATATCCTGGACAGAGCCATGCCCATAGTTTGCATTCGTCTGATGACTTGCCCAAGACTGTTGTGGTGAACTTGAATCAAGGGTCTGCTGTTAAGAGCATGGATTTCCATCCTGTGCAGCACACCCTTCTTCTTGGTCAGCTTTCTCTGTTACTGCATTATTCAGATATATACAGCTTTTCACTTTAAACATGTGATGTTATCTTTCTGAAGATTGTGCTCGTCTACCTTTTCAGTTGGAACAAACATTGGTGACATTGCTATATGGGAGATTGGTGGCAGGGAAAGGCTTGCATTTAAAAATTTCAAAGTTTGGGAGATAGGCAACTGTTCAATGACTCTGCAGGTATGTGCATCTCTTATTAGAGTATTTAACATTTTATGGTCCTTTCAGTTTTGATAGATATTAATTTCCTCTTTCTTACTTACAGGCTTCTTTAGCTAATGAATATACTGCAACAGTCAACCGTGTGATGTGGAGTCCTGATGGGAACATTCTTGGTATGTAGTGACCATCCCTCTTGTCATTTGAAGTGAGGATTTTTCCTGGGGTGGAGGCATTTTGACAGGGTTGCTTCCAGGGAGAGAGTACTTTTAGTCTGTAGATTTTTGATGGATTGAGCTCATTTTTAAATATTAAAAACTCTATGATTTCATTAGATTTTCAGATTCTAAGAGGAGATAATAGATAAATGAATTTTGGTAGCTTTAAAAGTGATCATTTTCCCAGACCTCTAGTTGTTTTTTCCCGGTTTGACTCAATTTATCGGGTTGGTTAGAATTGTTGGTTTTCTTTGTACACTACTCCCCTAGTGAGAATTATTGGTTTCCACTCCATCATATTTTGTGATAGTGAATTGAGCCACTCCTCTCTTTTATTATGTGATATAACAAATGAAATTTATGAGGTCAGTGGTTTCTGTTATTCAATCATTCTATTTTCTTGATTATTAATGTTGATCCAGGTGTTGCCTATTCTAAGCACATTGTTCATCTATACTCCTACCATGGTGGTGATGATTTGAGGAACCTCCATGAGGTGTGTTTAACCTCAGATTTCAATTACGTTAAGCTATGTTTGTCTGATATATTGTCACTATCTTAGAAGCAATTATGATCTAATCTTCTTTTATTTGTTCTAGATTGATGCCCATGTTGGCTATGTTAGTGATCTTGCTTTCTCTCATCCAAATAAGCAATTATGCGTCATAACTTGTGGAGAGGACAAGGCTATCAGGGTATGCATTATTGTTATTTGTCAGTCTTCTAAAGCTGAGTTCTAATTATCAAATGGTCTCATTTTGGAACCTTTTGTGACCACTCAGGTGTGGGATGCTGCTACTGGCTCTAAGCAATATACTTTTGAGGGCCATGAAGCTCCTGTTTATTCTGTGTGTCCTCACTATAAGGAAAACATTCAGGTATCATCTAATTTGTGCATCTCTAGAATCAGAATGATGAGATACATAGGGATTGTTGGTTGCATTTTATGATTTTTTGTCAGTTGACTTAGGAGTATGTAAAAGTCATATGTGGACAGCCGATGCGAGTTTATTCCCCTCTTTTCCAAAAAATTGTGGACAATAATAAGTGAAAATGCTATGTCAGCAAGCTTCTCCTATTTTTGCTAAGATATATTTTTGGCCATCGGTATTTACCTTTTTGGCCTCTATATTTTCTAACTTCAATAAATGCCGAGTTTTGATGTGTTTTTAATTCTGATCTTGTCTTTCTGATTACTGTTCAAGCATCCTTGTAGTTATCTCCTGACAACATTTATTGGACATAAAATGTTGTGTAGCTTCAGCTATCTGATATTTTATGTTGGATGAGCATTGTTAAACAAAAAGACCAAGGAAATTTTGTGCTTTTTTTTAAACTGTGAGGGAGTTCTTCTATTGATTTTCTTTATCCTAGTCTTGAAATTCTTCTCTTTCTAATCAAGGTCTTCTTTTCTACATTAGTTCATTTTTGCAACTGCTGTTGATGGAAAGATTAAGGCTTGGCTGTATGACAACATGGGATCCAGGGTTGATTATGATGCTCCAGGCCAGTCGTGTACTACAATGGCTTATAGTGCTGATGGAACAAGGTAGAAGTCTAGTTGCCGTCTCTGTTATTGAAAATGGTGAAAGATTAGAGTTGCTAAATTTTTTATTTGTCAAAAAACTGTAGGCTCTTTTCTTGTGGTACCAGTAAAGATGGTGAATCATACCTTGTGGAGTGGAATGAAAGTGAAGGTGCTGTTAAACGTACTTATATTGGTCTTGGGAAAAGATCTGTCGGGGTGGTGCAATTTGATACTACAAAAAACAGATTCTTGGCTGCTGGCGATGAGTTCATAATCAAATTCTGGGACATGGATAATACAAACCTCTTGACTACTGCAGATGCTGATGGTGGATTACCAGTATGTAGTTAAAGTCTTATAACTTCTTTGAAGGTTATTATTTTAAAATGTCGATCACTTCTAAAAAGATACAAATTCACCTTTAGGCATCTCCGTGCATCCGGTTTAGTAAAGAAGGGACACTTTTGGCTGTATCAACCAGTGAAAATGGGGTTAAAATATTGGCAAATGCTGATGGTGTTCGGCTGATCCGTGCTATTGAAAGCCGTGCTCTTGATCCCTCCAGAGTTACTCCTGGTGCTGTTTCCAAGGTATATTTATTTGGAGGCTTCATTATTAGTCTAAGACCATTATTTCATTCTTCTTTCAACTCTTGACAGGCACCCATGATCAGCACTTATGGTGCTTCTAGTTCAACTGCTGGAACTAGCATTAGTATTGCAGATAGAACTGCACCAGTGACAGCCATTGTTCAACTGGTAAATTTTTATGCTTAGCTTATGCAGTTGGATGATTCAGTTTCAAGGCTGCATAAGTTTCAACGAAGATATATTCCTTAACGCCTCTAAAATTAATATTTACATGTGCAAGATATTGTATATTTGTCAATTCACACTCTTGACAGCATATTGTGTTGACTATTTCTAAAACTACCTTTTAGAATGGAGATAATCGCAGCCTGCAAGATACCAAGCCTAGGATTCCTGATGAGCTGGAGAAGTCCAAAATTTGGAAATTGACTGAAATTAGTGAACCTGCTCAAGTTCGTTCCTTGAGGCTTCCAGATAGTCTACTGTCCGTGAGGGTAAGGATGTGGTACTTTCCTGTTGCTTATTTGTTTAGTTTCTTCTTCTTGGGGGGGGCCGAGGTGTCTAGTAGTTCTCCTTTAGCTAGTTGTTCCACAACAAGTTTTGGTCAAGTCTATTCATTTTAGTTTTTCTCCTGTCAGCTCATTTACCAGAAAGGAAAAAATAGATAATTTCACTGTGATTTCTTAAATTAGGTTTCACAACCACTCTCCAATTTATGTTTTCAGATATCTTATGTAACTTATTGTCAATCAATATTTGCTATATTCAGATTATTAGATTAATGTATACAAATTCTGGAGGTGCTATTCTGGCTTTGGCATACAATGCTGTACACAAACTCTGGAAATGGCAACGGAACGAGAGGAACGTGACAGGAAAGGTACTGGGACTTTTTGTTTTTTCCTCTTCCCATATGCCATAGTGAATTATCTTTCTGTCTCCCTTTTTACCCTGATCTTTAATGTGGCTTTCCTGATGACCTTTCTCAAAATATCTTTCCAGGCATCTACTGCTGTCCCACCTCAATTATGGCAACCTTCCAGTGGAATTCTGATGACAAATGATATAAGCGAGACAAACCCCGAAGAAGCTGTTCCGTGCTTTGCACTTTCCAAGAATGACTCATATGTTATGTCAGCATCTGGTGGAAAAATTTCTTTGTTTAACATGATGACTTTTAAGGTATTTATACATCAGTCTTTCTGCCTTAATTTGATAGATTGTGTATCGGTGTGATTGGTGATGTTCAATATGAGGCTTAACAATACACTAAATGCCTTGCAGACAATGACGACTTTCATGCCCCCTCCACCTGCGGCAACTTTCCTTGCCTTTCATCCACAGGATAATAACATTATTGCCATCGGAATGGAGGACTCTTCAATACAAATTTACAATGTTCGCGTTGATGAGGTTTTGAAATAAATTTAAGACTAGGATATCATCCAGATACGTGATGTGTGCATAACGTGATGATTTAATTACCTTTTTGTTTTTGTAATTAAAATGTACAGGTGAAAAGCAAACTTAAAGGTCATCAGAAGAGAGTTACTGGCTTGGCTTTCTCTAGTGTTTTGAATGTTCTGGTATCATCTGGAGCTGATGCTCAGGTATATCCCATATTATACTTAGAAATCTGCAGGACCCAAATTTACTGTTGGGACTCGCTGAATGCCTTTTTTTGGTAGACACTTAAAAAAAGTTCAGTGGCTGTTTTAAGCGTAGAATTTCTTATAAATAGCAAAGAAGCTTTCTACCTTATTATCAAGTTGCTTTTTGTTGCACTTATTATCTATCTCTGGAGGGAAAGTTGAAACACAGCAGTTCCCTTTCAAATGTTTCTATTGCTTTCTCCAGAAAATTTCCATCCTGTAATTTAATTGGAGGCAGCATCTGTAGTGCGGTCTGGTGTCTCTATCTTGGTTTCTTATCTTTTACGTTCTTCAGCTCTGTGTTTGGGGCATGGATGGATGGGAGAAGAAAACCAGCAAGTTTTTGCAGATTCCCTCTGGTAGAGCAATAAATCCTCTTGCTCAGACACGGGTTCAGTTCCATCAAGATCAGACACACTTGTTGGTTGTTCATGAAACACAGATAGCCATATATGAAGCATCAAAGCTTGAATGCGTCAAGCAGGTTTGTAACACATACATCTGGTTACTTGGTGCGTGCTTTTGGTGGGTTACAATAATGTTATGTCCTATGCTTATTTGGCAAACATCATATTGTTGCATGGTGGGAGACAGTACTATGATTTTTCAGATAAATAGACCCCCGTCACACGAACTTGGAATGATTGTCAAAACTAGTAAAAAAAATATTGGCACAGTCTTTGTAGGTTTTTCTGATCCGATCAACTCATGGAAAAGAGGCTGTTGAACTCACAGAAAATTGGTTCCTTGCAGTGGGTTTCACCAAATTTTGCAGTTACTGATGCGACGTATTCGTGTGATAGCCAGTCAATTTTTGCAAGTTTTGATGATGGAAGTGTGAGTATTTTTACTGCTGCAGCACTCAAACTAAGGTGTCGGGTGAATCCTGCTGCCTATTTGCCTTCTAACCCAAGGTATGAATCATATCAGGGACAATAGACTAGAACTAGGTTTAGTTTCATATTCTCTCGTGTCTGTGTCTTAGTTGCCTGATAAAATGTTCTTGACAGCTCCAGAGTGTATCCACTCGTCATTGCTGCTCATCCATCTGAATCAAACCAATGTGCAGTAGGGCTTACTGATGGCGGAGTTTATGTGCTTGAGCCTCTAGAGTCGGAAGGTAAATGGGGTACACCTCCTCCGAATGAAAATGGTGTTGCCCCTGGCATGAGCTCTGCGGCCACTGGTCTTGATCAAGCATCAAGGTAGTGGTCTGCAGTGGGCTCTATAATGCAAATGCTCCTGTGCTATATTTTCTGGGGGAGCTGTAGATTTTCAGAAGTAGGATACAACCTCTGATGCCAGTGTGATGAGAAGTTTGGTGGTGTCTCCAGTTGGAAGCTGAGACAGGATGGAAAGGTCAGTATTCAGTTAAAGAAGGATTCAAAGAAAGTCAAGATGTTGATAGTTATAGGTAGAGTAGGGATTCAGTTCAACAGTCTGAGAAATTTTGCCTGTAAGTTGTTTCTGTTCAAGCACTAAACTATGGCAGTGTAATTATCAAGAGCTCAAGCAAGTCAGTTTCTCTCTCCTTTTCTCTCTCTCAACAATAAGCTGATCAAAGCTAATGGGAGGACTTATTAATAGGCTGTACTGATCTTTTGCTCTTCTTCGAAGATGACCTTTCCGTTATGAGCTGAAGTCATTTATATTGCTAGTGAACCATAAGATGCTCGAGTTTTGCAAATATTTTTAATCAATTAAAGCAAAATCAGTCTGTTGAATTCAAGTTCTTGATGAGTTATCTCTGCGCTATTTATGTCTTGATGTTTGTCAAAACACGTTGCAGGAGAATTGCATTGAAGTATTTTCGTTCATTATCACAATGTCAAAACTAGTGTAACTTAGGAAGGATTTTGCTTTTAATTTTTCTATTTGGGTGTTAATAATTAACTCTGCGTGGTTTCAGATGAGAACATTTTTCCTTCACCTTGGGGAGATGTGGTACATAAAAAGAGGAAAAACATCACATGAGAGAAGTTAATGCATTGTGCCAACGCCCAACATATCGGAATATGACTGGAGACAAAAATGTAGCAACAGATTAATAATGGAGTACGGAATGTGATGAAATTGACACAAATAACTCATACTTTAATAATATAACTAAAATAAGTTTAGTTTAGTTTTTTCTTTTTTTTCGTTTTATCAAAAAATTCAAATAGTAGATACTAAAGCTATTAGAGTCTGATTTTGATGCGAAATGAAATTTTTTTTTTTTCACTTTATAAAGTGAAACCTTTTCTTCCAAATTTTTGTTCCACCTTACAGGAAAAGTTTACTTTATCAAACTTTTCACTTTCTTCCTCAAATTTCATAACCCTGGTCCCCAATCCGATAACTTAACAATCCGATCTCATATTAAAAAGTTGAAGGTTGATTTATAGGTTGGGTTGATAATATATATTTGCACATAATTTTTTCGAGAACTATTTATTGCATTCATCGTATAGTTGATATTTGGTAATAAGAATCCTAATGATTACTGGTAATAAGAATCCTAATGATTAAGCTGTAATAGTTTTAAAGAAAATATAATTAAGCTAAAATAATATAATTTAAAAAACCATGCTATTTTTTTTAAATAAAAAATAATGTGAACTTAAATCAATCTAAAATAAAATATTTTTAGCTTCAAATCGACTTTTAAATTTTTAATATGGGGTTAAGTTATTGAGCTGACGGATTGAAAATTAGTGTAGGATGGTGAAACTTGAGAAGGAAAGTGAAAGATTTGGTAAAGCAAACTTTTCTTTTCTTATAAAGTGAAAAGAAAAAAATTCATTTTATATTAAAATCAGATATTACATTAATAGCTTTAACGTCTTTAAATTTTTTATAAAATGAAAAACTCTCTTTGTAGCTCAAATAAGTTGGACTTAATAATGGCACCTAAGTACTGAGGTGGTGTATATTTTATTCCTTGTAATATATAGGAAAAATCAGACTGACATATTTATTTAAAAGGGTATATTACAGCTTTTAAACGTACTATGCCCTATTGTTTTAATAAATGTTAGGGACCTCAAGTGTCACTCTGTAGATGTTGCTCCCTCCGTTCATCTTTATTTATTTTTTGTTGATTTAACTTGACATAAGAATTAAGAATTAGTCAATAATTGGGATAATTTTATCAAATTAGGAACTACGGATAAAATTATCTCTTGATTTCATAAAGTGGACAAGTATTGTTAGACATCTAAAAATAATATAATAGACAAGTAAAGATGAACGGAGAAAGTATATTCCATAAAAGAAAAACATTATCATTTGATGGGGTCCGAGAAATTTGTTGTTGTTCTACTGTTTTCTTTTTTAAAAAATATTTTAAAAAAACAAAAAATAATTTATCAAAATTTTAATCTGTATTTACAGTGAGATATTGAAATAATAAAATTAATTAAAGGCGTAGGAATTTGTTATGCTGTCTGCTAAAAAGATAGTTAAAGCAACAACGAAGTTTTAATTTTGTGTAACTAATGTAGCTGTGTGAATTTTTTTTGCCTTTACACTTTTGGACAGTCTTATTTACTCACTAATTTGATTTGTTAAATCAATATCTGAACC
>DF358090.1:58439-77574 GCA_000787875.1 Solanum virginianum | reverse complement strand
TGAACTAAGAAAGTATTTAGTATGAACTATAGCTAATAATTTAATAACCTTATTGAATTTTCAATTTGATCGCTAAGTAAACTTAAAGAACTAACAAGTGAATTGATATTATTAAAAAAGATTTATTAAATTAATAACGATTTGTTCTAATTTTATTTCTCGATTAAACCAAAATATACATTCCTACTTTTGAATACACATGTTTTGAGTGACAAACTCGTGAGATGCGTTGAATGGACACAGAATAATATTTTTCATAACGTAACGTGCGTGTCATTCATTACTTTTGTGTGATTCCATGCCAAACCCCTTTATTCTGCTAATTAGATTTATATCGTGTGTTTGATAGATAATATAAATTTATGATTTTTTCAAAATATTTATTTTATCTCATGTAATTTGTAATTATTTTATGGTATAATATATAAATGTATTATTTAATTTGGATTTACTTGACATTTATGTTTCTTGGCTTTAGTTGGGTACATACATTTAGACATTTTAACTTGTATAGAGTTAAATACTCCTTCTGTTTCACATTTAATTAAATTGGTGAGGTAATGCACACATATTAAGAAAAATGTTCAAAAATAAATCTTACACCATACTTTTCACTATTGCCCTTTGTAAAATTATAAATATATGATGTAATTTATTTCATAGAAAATGTAAAAGTTCAATAAATGAAGGGTAAATATGAAAAAAGTATTAAAAATTCATCTTAAACTTTGAAAAATTCAACTATTTTGAACCTTAAAAAAAGCGTCAAAAATTTAATTAATTTGAGGCGAAGGGAGTAAGTAAACACATGTGTTCAACGTGGTATAATATACGAAGAACGTCACTTTGGACGTAAATTATCATGTAGAATGTTACCTAAAACATATGCGTCTACTTGTTTGATTTTATTCAAGTGAAGTGTTTATTCGTGTACAATCAAAATTAAAAATATAGATTTCATCTGAAACCAAATTGAATAACACGTGTATATATTATGTATTACTCCCTCTGTTTTGAAAAAAATGATCTAATTTGACTCTACGTGAAAAACTGAAATTAAAACTGATGCCAAAAAAAAAAAATCATTCTTTTTGAAATAAATTAAAAAAATATTTTTTAAAAAACGAAAAAAGTATTTTATTCCGTCTTTCTAAGATAGTATTATAATTTCGTGAATCATACTACCAAAATTTAGGCAGGCACCAAACAACTCCTAATAGAGTTGCTTTATTTAGCATTAGTCGACAAGTAGGTATGCCGATTGTCCTGCATTTACTATACTTGTGAACAATACGAAAACGTATCCCTTTCCTCTCTGACTCTGTTTTTGTTTGTTCTGATATATACGTAACATCTACAAATTAAATATCAACGAAAAAGACCTTCGTAAAGTCCGTCACTTCATCCCCCTATATACATCCACTAGATCCACATTCACCATGTTTTTCTCCGGCAACCATGAACGGAGATACATTCCGTAATCGTAACAGAAGGAGCAGCACTAACGGAAAGGAGAAAACTGAGCGGAACGGCGTCGTTACAGAAATGAAGAAGAAATCAGCACCGGCATCGGATGTCGGTAGTTATGGGTGGTGGTTAAGTAATGCGTATTTCATGAAGTGGACGATGGAGGATGTATTCGGTGTAGTAAAGTACCATCCGACACCGTGTGTCTTCGCTGCTTCACTGTTGTTTTTCATGGGAGTGGAATACACACTTCGTATGATTCCAGCTTCTTCTCCGCCTTTCGATCTGGGATTCATTGTTACAGTTCCTCTTAATCGATTGCTTGCTGCTAAACCAGCTCTCAACACTCTGTTTGCTGGACTAAACACGGTACGCTGCTACGCACATCACCAAACCGGTGCATGTCGGTGATGTCGATCTAGTTATAAACTGGATCTGCATTTTTTATCGATGAGATTTTAGCATCGTTTATCTCAATTTTTTTTTTCACGAATTTACTTTGGGTTTAATTTAGGTGTTTGTGGCGATGCAAACGGCGTACATTTTGGGGACTTTTCTAATTGAAGGTCGGCCTCGAGCGACAATATCGGCGTTGTTTATGTTCACATTCAGAGGGATTCTTGGGTATGCTACACAGTTGCCATTGCCGGAGGTACTTTTACTTTCCCTTTTTCAAAATCCACCGCTCTTTGTTTACAGCTAGATGCCTTTTGCTTTAAAATAACTTTAGCAAATCACCTTTACCAATTGTGCAGCATTTAATAGTCATAAAATACGAATTTTATATTTTAAGAAGGCTAATTATTTGAACAATTTAATAATGTAATTTTTTTTGATATAATTTACATAAATCACATGGGTAAATCACATAGGGTAAAAAATTAATGACCATATTTTCCTAAGCTTTTTCAATTTATAGAAATCTCTTAAAAAGTATGACAATTCGAATATATTAATTTAGTGGATACATTAATTTAATTCTTGATACAAAAATCAAGGTTTTTAAGTATCACCAAGTACCATTTAAAGTATGATATATTAAATATGGAAATAATTTAAGAATTAGAATTAATGTGTTCGAATTACTGAATTAATGTATCCAAATTATGAATTAATGTATCTTGATGAAAAAGAGGGAATTGTTGAAATTTTTAGAAATTAATGAGAATAATTAAAAATATGATAAATAAAGAAGTGTAGTTTGATAATCTTTTCTTACTGTTATTGACAATATACGTAATTTCAACTATTAAAAATGCGTATTTTCCACTTTATACGCGTAGATCACGAGCTAACTCATAGAGGTGACCATATAGTGGAAAATAATGTCACGTATCCAGCTGTCATTTATGGCTTTAGCCTTAATCGGTATATAAAATAGCTGTCTAACAAATAGCTTGAGCTTATCCTAGTTAATTAATGCAAATAAAGATAGTATAATTCTTTTAGCATGCTTATACTTCCACGTTACTGTGAACATTAATTTAGCACTACCCAGCTTTGAAACTGACAAGTGAACAGTGTCCTCTTCCATTAAATTCTCCATGTTCTGCGGTTATTTTAATGTATGATTTAAATTTAATACTACACCAAAGACTATTTTTTTTTTAAAAAAATGCACTGATCCATCGCTTTCTGAATTGTAGGATTTCCTTGGGTCAGGAGTCGATTTCCCTGTAGGGAATGTGTCGTTTTTCTTGTTTTATTCAGGGCATGTTGCGGCGTCCGTGATTGCTTCGCTGGATATGAAACGCATGCAGAGATGGGAAATGGCTCGAGTATTTGACGCCTTGAATGTATTGCAAGTTGTGAGGTTGCTGAGCACTAGGGGACATTACACTATTGATTTAGCTGTTGGCATTGGCGCTGGCATTTTGTTTGATTCTCTGGCCGGAAACTATCTGGAGACGAGGACAAAACTACCTGCTGCTAATGGTAGCGCCCCTAACCACGAAAATGGTGTCAAATATCAAAGTGTATCTTCAGATTAAAATGTATCCATCCACTCAAATGTAGGGTGGTGGATTTTATCTTGAATTGTAAAAAGGTAACTTTGGCTTGGTCTAATTGTTGGGTCTTGGTGCACCTCTGTTTCAATTAGGTTCTTTGTGACTGCAACTGCAGCTTTCCACCGTCCAAAAAAAGGAAAAAGGAACAACCAACTCTCCCTGCTTTTCTTAATGTTAATAGTAGCAGCTTTCTTTAGATTGTATTACTAATGGAACAACTTATGGTTCTTTCATACCTATACTCTCCTTATGTGATGATAGACTTTAGGGGTATTACATTAACATGCTTTTTAATTTGATTTTTAGTTGATATTTATGATCTTCAACTTTGGACGTAAATAACTAGATATTTAAACTTATATAAAATTGAACAATTAGACACACGTGTTGTATGTGACATAATACACGTAAAAGGACATGGATACAGAATTGTCATATAGAATGAGTGTGAGCTAAAGTTAAGTTAAAAATTATATTTATGTATTATGCCTATAGTTTACTCGCTTGATTTAAAAGAGAATGTTCTGCTTTTTTTTAAACAAATAATAAAAAAAAAAAAGAATGACCCTTTTTTTTGACAAAATTTTAATTTAAACTTTTCATGCGACATGTTTAAAGTTACAAGATTAAATGATATTTTGGTACATTTAACATAACTTTAATTTAGAATCATAAGATTAAAAAGTCTTCTTTATTTTTTATGTTTCGTGCCAAGTCAAATTAAATATTTTTTTAAAAACAAAAAGATATTTTACTAGGTAAAAATAATACAAAATATATTTTTATTATGCATAATAATTTATCTTCAACTAAATTACGCAAAACTCTCTTATTTCAATATTAATATTAAAATGAGTGAAGATGTATTGGAGCAAAATACATTTTAAGTTTTTGCGCGTTTTAATATATTGTATAAACAAGGCTCATGTGACATGGCATTATGCAGCACCTCCAAATTGACGTTAGTGGCTACTATAGCCTTTCACTTGTTGGCAGCATTACTCCTATTATTAAGTGGAATTTATGCCTAATCACTGCTCCCGAATTAAGAAGTAATAAATGATAGAGTAATTTTATTAAATTATTTTTTAAATATAATAAATATGATATCTTGAAAAATGTAATAGAGAAATAACTATAATTAATGATAAGGGTAAAGTAGGAATTAAGTGTAAAATTGTCTCTTGATTTTTATAAAGTGGACAAATATTATTGAACATCCCAAAATAATATAGGGGCCAAGTAAAATTAGACGAAGGGAGTAATTACTATTCCTTCTATTTCAAAATAAGTGAATTGCTGCCTGTTGGGCTATATCACACATATTAAGAAAAAAAAAAGATAAAATTTAATCGTGTTTTTTTATTTTTATCCATTTCCAACTCCAAATACTCATTTAATTCATCATTTATTCCTAATACAAAATTCAACTTTAGAAACTTTGAAGGGCAAAATTGAAAAAAGTTTCCAACATACCCCTTGAAAAGTGAACAATTTAATTATTTTGAAAACTCAAAAATCCTCCAATAATTTACTTATTTTGAAATAGATGGAGTAATTACTAATGTAAGTTAATGGTTGAGTACAACCATAATTTCTTTTATAATTTTTGTAACCTCAATCATATTATTGCATTTATTACTCTATCACATTACGTTTTGTAACTCATGTAACTTTATAGCATAATTTTTTAATTCATTTATTTATATTATCATCCACTGTATTTCTATTTAAGACAAGAAAAAATTTCTCACCTATAAAGGTGGTGTTTCTTCTTTTGTGAAAGTATGCAAATAAAATAACATGTGTGAATAAATATTGTAGTGTGTAGTAAGGTTAGTGTAGTAAAAGAGAGAGTTGAGACGAAGAAAAATATTTCAAGTCTTCAATTAATTCACTATAGAAAAGAGAGTAATTGTGTGTTGAAGGAAGATATTTTTATGTGGAGCTTTGAATGCTTCAATTAATTCGAAGTTGTTTGAATCAAAAGAAAACTAGTAAAGAAATATATTGTTGGATCGATATAAATTGTAATACAATAGGCTTGACTCTCCTTAAGTAGAACGAGATATTTGTGCTCAACCTGAATATATTTTTTATTCATTTTTATCATTTTATTTTCAACAATAATTTATTATGTTTATAACATATATACACCAACAAGTACAAAAAATAATAGAATAAGCACTAGATCAACTCAAGCAATCTACTAAATTAGTAATTCAAATTATAACATCAAAAAAAATAGAAATCGAACTCATACATAAAATTTTATTTGAAGAATTCAAGAGAAGTTCGATTAAAGATGCCAAAGAACAGAGGGCAAACACATAAATTAAGACTAGCTTTCACAAGAGAGTTTTTCATCAACAATAACATCCAAAACTGAGGTAGAACTGACGTTGCCTTTAAAAAAAGAGGAATTTTCGTATATAGTCATTCAAAAATATTTTAATTATACTCCATAATTATAATTAGGATAACATTTTGTAACTATAGCCATAGCAGTGTTTGTATAATTTGCATAACATTTGTATACGTTTGAATAATTCGTTATACAACTCGTAATTTTTGTATAGCGTTTGAATATTTTTTGCAATACAATTCATACACAGCGTTTGTATAATTCGCTATATAATTCAGTGATTCATAGTATATGTATATTTCACTATACAATTTGATTCGTACACGCTCGTGATTGTTGCGGAGACAATTGATCTCGCAATCATGAGTTGGGACGATAATCATAGTTAAAATTTGTCAACTCTTTTTTATTTTTTTAGTTTAATATTTGATATTTATATTGGATCTAATTAAATCTATATTTGAATTGCACGACCCATTTTTTAATACAAATTTTTTTTTTTATTCATAGAAGCTCAAACTCGAGAACTCTCGTTCCATTTTAATATATAGTGAGTTATGAAGTCTTCTTTCCATATTCATTTAAAGCACTTCAAGTTCTTGATGGTTGGATAAAGACTTAAAGCCATTTGGATCATACAGAGCCATCATTAACGGGGAATGCGGCGCACATAATAGGAAGACCACATTTTTAGCATGGGCTGATTAGGTCTTCTCCGTCCAAGAATGTTGAAGCCATAAAATACTTGCTGGTCTTCGACAGAAATTATATTATTTATATATGTTTAAAATAATTTTGTTATTGTCAACAGCAGCACAAAAACATGTTTTTTATAAATGAAGAAAACGTGTGTGAGTTACTAAATGGGAAAACAAAGAAGTGCCTTCTAATCCTATATTTTGACAATTGGTTCTGCTCTTTGTCTTTCCTTCGTTATTAATTATATGTACTTATAAATGACCAACCTAACAAGTTCCCAACTACTTTTATTATTTTCAAAGAAAGAATTTCCAACCTACAATTGTTGTGAGGTGTCCAGTAAACACAGTGCCACGTCTCGACTTCGACGCAAATATATAGAGTATTTCGTAATTTATTTACCTGATTTATAAGAGTTTTACAACCATCAGATCACCTAAAATACATCAATTAATTGTCCATGTTAAGCATGGATGGATCACATTGAAAAGAGTAAAGACAACTAATGCAGAAACTATGCTAAGCAACTTATAGTGTTTTATTCCACTAAAGAAACTCCTAAAAATCCCAACTGTCAACCCACTTTCTAAGACAAATCAACCTAAATAATTATTTTGACTTGGTAAATGCGGTAAAAGAAGCAAAGCAGTAAGTTGCATAAATTTGTTACAGTAGTAACTATTTCAATTAATTGAGTAGTGTGAAAGTTTGTGTACATCTCACCCTCTCCAAACTTCACTTGTGAGATCACACTGAATATATTGTTGTTGTTGTTGCTAGAGCAGAGTGTTGAAGTAACACAATCAGTTATCTCATATCTGTAACTTGTTGCTCTGAATTACAATATTGAATAAGTACATTGATTCATACACAGATCAAGAAAGTTAAACTGGTTAAAACAATTCATGCTACAGCTATCCCTTATATGTATCAGAGCAACTGGCATTACCATTAGAAGAAGAAGTTACAGATGATAAGAGTTCAAGAATTCATGTGCACCTGATTGCTTTACTCATATTCGGTATATATATGTTTAACATTATGTAACTATTATTTCCTCTATCCCATTTTATATGACACTATTTTATTTTTATTTGTACCAAAAGAATATTATCTTACTATAATTGAAAATTATGTAACTTTAGGATTTATGTTTCCCCTTATCAAATGATTTTCAATCACACAAATATGTATATGGATGATCTTAGACCACATATTTCAAAAGTCTTTTTTTCTTAAACATTATGTCAAGTTGAACGATACCGCATAAAGTGAACGATGGAGTATCATCAATATTTGACTATAAATTTAGTGATCATGTAGTATTATCTAGAGCTGTCAATATGGGTCTGGCCCATCGGGCCTGCCTGGCCTAACCTGTGATTTAGCAGGGGTGGGCTACGACTTTTGGAACCCATTTAAAAGATGGGCTTTTTAGCCCGGCCTAAATAAGCTTGCTGATTTGTGGGGCTTTTGCAATATGGGTTGGGTCGGCCCGTGGGTCGAATTAAAAATAATTTAAAATAAAAATAAAATAGAGTATTAAAAATAATAAGAGTCCAAACTCAAAGTTCATTTAAATTTTTTAAATATTAAAATTTAGATACAAATTATATTTTTATAATATGTACTCCCTCTATTCATCTTTACTTGTCCTTTATTGATTTAGCACAGGGATTAAAAAACAGTAAATAATATGAGCAATTTTATTAAATCACCTTTTGAATATAACAACTAGAACGTCTTGAAAAATGTAATAAGAAAATAACTACTATAATTAATGATAAGGGTAAACCAAAAATTAAGTTTGAAATTATCTTTTGATTTCATAAAGTGGACATGGTTGGATATCTCAAAATAGAATAGTGGACAAGTAAAGATGGACGGAGGGAGTAATAGTAACACTAATACTATGTAATATTGTCCTGTTGCTATTTATTTTAATATGTTTAGATTATAATTTAATTGAAAAATTTATTAAAAAAATATAAGAATAAAAATATGGGGGCTCGGCAAGACCCGCGGCCCACATACAAATGGGTTGGACTAGCTATTTTTTATCCCATAACAAAAAGGGGTCAACCCGGTCTGACCTGTCAAATTGCAAAGCATGTAAGGGTTAGCCCGGATAGAGTGGGCCGACCCATATTGACAGTTCTAGTATTATCAACTTTAATAACTTTTAATCGAAAACATAATTTATTGATGAAACAATATGGGTATAATTAGAAGCGAATTTAAAAACGGTTAAAGAGTATCACGTGACACTTCTTCATTGAAGAATTTTACTAAATATTTATATATAGTCAAAAGGAAAAATGGTGCTAAAGGATATACTAAAGGAGACACATTTTAGAGCAAAGTTATTTGTAGTTCAATTGATTTGGTGGTACAAGTCCTTATGGTAGATTGTGAATTCAAATCCACTTTAGACAACAAACTTTCGAGTTGAGGAAAATGAATAATCAAAACAAAAAAATCAAAATAATAAATATAAAATATTCAATTTCAAAATATAGTGATGGTACAGTCTCTATGATAATCCTTTGATTCTTCAATTGATATGAACTATGTCGAACTCGAATTTGATTTAGATTTAAGGACGTGAATAGCTTAATCTTGAATCTCCGTCTTCGAACTTGAACTTGAATTACTCGTCACAAACACTTGTATGGTTATGAGGGATAATTAGTGTAAGCAAGTACTCACTTTGTTTTGATCTTTCACTCGAACTTGAACTTGTAGGTTGTAAAGAATTTGTTGTTTTTGATCCACGAGCTCTTTTCTTGCCTCTTGTTCTTGAAATGCCCCTTTTTTCTCTGAATAATGAAATTTCTATAACTGAGAAATCTCTATATACAGTTACAGTGAATAGTGTACATGTGTGATTTGATTGATCAATTTGAACTGACCAATCATATTCCTCAATAAAAAGCTCGAATTTGATTGGTTGTAATGTGTCACATATACACATGACATTACTTTAATGACTTAATTTAATTAGACTTAGCTTACTATACAACTTTGATACATGACATATTTTAGTAGATCCTTTAATTTGACTTAAATTGCCACAGAAATTTTACACATGGTGTGATTTTAGCCACCGAAAAATTCTGTGATTACATCTTTATGAAAATTTATTTGATTTGACAAAAATAGTACTCTGTTATAAAATTCTTTAGATAAGTATAAACTAAGTTTTACCAAAAAAAAAAGGGTATAAACTAAGTAGTAGCATTCAAGTTAAGTAGCGTTCGGACTTTTCTTTGCAGTCTACGAAATTTAGATGTCTATACACGGCTTCGAATCCATCCGTCTCTCTGAATATAGTGGATGCACTTGTTGCCGCCATTGTTGAAGAGAGAGATAGAGACTGTTTCAGAATGGATAACGCAGCGTGAGAGGTTTACAAACAGAACCACACAAACCCAAAACCAACTCTGTTTTCGCAGAAAGTAAAGAACAAAAGAGCCAAAAGTCTTGGTTCACAGACATAGCCAGGTGGGGGTCAAGGCCTGGTCCCAAAAAATCTACTATTGAATCAGTGGCCAATCACTTATCTCGATTCCCAAACGCAAATGCCCCCACCGCCTTATCAGTTATATCACCTTCTTGGCTTTCCGCCTACTTTACGTAAAATCTCCACCATTAAACTTGAAAAGTTGTATATAAAACAAGCAAACCCCAAATCAAACAATTGCCAAAAGCCTAACAATGGCCCTCTTATCACCACCGCCCTCCAAACCTAAGCCTTACCAATTTTCCCCGCTTCCCCAAGCAATTCATAGACCCCCAAGAAGCACCTCCTCTGCTCAAGCAACAAAAAATGTAAATTCCTTGTGTTACACTTCCACAACAAAAATTAACCTGGTTAACAAGTGGAATTGTTATGGACTGGAAGGAAGAGTTAGATTTAGCAGAAGAGTAATGCTAGTGCCAATTGTGAATGCAGCAGCGGCGCAGCGTGTGTCAGAAGATGGAAGAGAATCAAAATTTAAGAGAATTCTGCTTTCTGATGTTGTGGTGACCAGGCCTAGGAATGTGCTTTGGGGAAGAAAATGGAGTTCACTGGATATTGGTTCAGCTGTGGTGGTGGTATCTATGCATTTGCTCTGTCTATTTGCGCCCTTTACTTTCAATTGGGCTGCTCTTGGGATTGCATTCGGGTTATACGTAATCTTACTTCCTATTTTTCATATAAAACAATCTGCCTATTATAGCCACCCTACACATATGAAACGGCTCTTGGCACATATGTTGCCTAGTCTCAATAATGGGCCTTACGGAGTACTGGACTTCTGGGTATTACTCTTTCTTTTCACAGAAACCTCTCTCATAGAAGTTTCAAACTTCCCAAATGGCTTGAGTACTTTTTTGCCTATTGTGGTGTACAAGCACTTCAGGTAATTCAATAAAATCCATTACAAGTTAATGTTTCTTATCTTCTTGTTTAGTGTAAATTGTAATATTAACAAATGTTATTGTAGGGGCATCCAATTGATTGGGTGAGTACTCATAGGTACCACCATCAATTTTGTGATTCAGACAAAGACCCTCACAGTCCTATTGAAGGATTTTGGTTCAGTCATATGAGTTGGATGTTCGATACCAACACCATTACAGAGAGGGTAATTCTGTTATCTTATAGTCATTTGCGTACTTATAAAAGGGTGAAAATTTCTTGAGTATTGATGAGCTGTTTTGTTTGTTTATGTGTAGTGTGGGAAGCCCAACAATGTGGGGGATTTAGAGAAGCAAGGCTTTTATAAGTTTGTTCGTGATACTTATGTAATCCATCCTGTCGCACTCGCAGCTCTGTTGTATGCAATAGGAGGATTTCCTTACGTTGTTTGGGGCATGGTAAGTAGCTCTTCTTCCTTTGCACATTTACATTCATGTAGGAAGCTTTTATTTTCCCTTTTAACATTTCGGGAAGTAAAATGAAGAATTGGTTGATAAAATTTACATTTTTTCCATAAAGATTGAAATATCATATGTGCAAATGAGGAAATACAATTTACAATTTAAATAAGTTTGTTTTTCTTTTTGGGAATTTAAGGTATTGTTAAGCAAGCTTTGTTAGCTGTTTAAATCTCCCAACGTATTCGTATATTTCCACCCTCCTAACTCAAGCTGTGACACAATTTTGTGTATTGTGTCCTCTTCATGAGTCATATCTCCCTATGGCAAGTTGTGAGCCATTTTTATGGAAGAAAACTACTGTTGCATTCGCTCATTAGACTACTGTATTTGCTTCATGTGTCAAATCTCCCAATGTTTTTGGATCTTTCTGTCTGCCTAACTCAAGTTGTGACCCAATTTTGTGGAAGAAAGTTGCTGTTGGTAGGGTCTTTCATTTTCTTTACTGACCAACTACTGGACAAAATTTGTTGCTGTGCCATACAACATGTCTTTTAGGTCTCACTGGCAAGTAGTTAGTAGTAATAAAAATGATTTCCGTCAATAGTGCTCTTGTTGGAGGATAAAAGAAATTGATCAGAATTACTTCCCAAAAACAACCGAGCGGGAGTCTTGCAAGAAAGTTTAAACTGGTTGTTGGATGATTATCTGATAGTAACATAGGCAAAATTCTGAGTTCTATAGACGAGATTAAGCCCCTGTTATATGTATTTGATGCAACGAGATACTTCTGCTAATATTGCTGTTTGTGCAGGGGGTGAGAATTGTGTGGGTATACCACATAACTTGGCTTGTAAATTCCGCGTGCCATGTATGGGGAAAGCAAGCGTGGAATACTGGTGACTTATCAAGGAACAACTGGTAAGCGTATTTAGTTTTAGTGTATAAAACTTCAATTTATTTGTGTTATTTGTCCATATTTATCGTGATAATTGTATAATATCAGGTGGGTGGCATTGCTTGCATTTGGAGAGGGTTGGCACAACAACCACCATGCGTTTGAGTATTCAGCCAGACACGGCTTAGAATGGTGGCAACTTGACATGACTTGGTATTTAGTAAGATTTCTTCAAGCTATTGGATTGGCCACTGATGTCAAGTTGCCAACTGACACTCATAAACAGAGGCTGGCATTAGCTGACAGTTAGGAAAAACACAAATATGTATCCATAAATTTAGATTCTTGAGTGACTAATTAATGTAGCTATGAGTGAAGCTTCCTTCTTCTGCTCCTCCATTTTGTAACTACTTGGAATGAAAGCCACATTTGCTACTATTTTGCCTATCCATTTTCCATTGAACTTATTTGCAACACTGCATTCGTTGCAGAATATTGCACTAGGTTTGTTGTTATTATATCATGACACAGAATAACTCCCAAGTCTCAAACAATGAGAAAAATATATATTTCATAAAATGTGAGCAAGTCTAGTCTTGAGTCGATCAACCAGAAGCCTAAATAAAGAATTTATGCCTCATTTACTTCCTATTTTTCATATAAAACAATCTGCCTATTATAGCCACCCTACACATATGAAACGGCTCTTGGCACATATGTTGCCTAGTCTCAATAATGGGCCTTACGGAGTAATAAGGTTTGGGCCTATCCTCCAAACGATTTAAGAAACTAGGCCCATAAAAAAGATCAATTTGGAAGATGGGCCAGTTTAAACCAGTTGTAGGGCGGACCCTCGTTAACCAGGCCTGAGTGTACAAAGAACCGATTATCGGACAACCATTTAAGTCATGCTAGTTGAGAAAAAATTACACAGATAAGCAAATATATATTAGTTAATTAATTAGCATAGTTATAGTTTGAATTAATTATGACTCGCAGCAAACATCTATGCTGTGATTTCAGTTTGACTTTTGTGTAATTTGCGCGATTTATACAAACGTCGCGTCCGATTATACAAAAATTGTGTGCGAATTAAATCGTATAGCGAAATATACAAATATTGTGAATTGTATATCGAATTATACTAACGTTGTGCACGAATTGTATAGTGAATTATACAAATGTATATAAATGTTGATAAATATAATATCATAATGTAATTACCCAAGTCATAACTATAGAGCATAATTACGATATTTTTGAGTGACTATATGCGAAAATTCCTCGGCTTGTTGTGCAAAGCGATTTGCAATTCTATCCACTTCAAATAACTTTAGACATACGGCAATTCAAAATTCATAGGGCTAAAATACTTTTTTTGTTTTTTGTTTAAACTTCATTCGTTTTTGTCTAAATTCTAATATTGCATAACATTCAAGAAATCATACGGCAGAGGTATCTTGACAAGAAGTTAAAAGGTCCTGTTTACATATCTATTTCGATATTACCAACCGATAGTTTATATTGCCGTGATGCTGCGCCCAATAGTTTCCAAAATTTGTATCTATTTTGAAACTGGGACTGAGCTAGTCAGGTATTTTGCCTTCTTATAATCATGCTATTTAAGAAATCTATCTTTTGATCTGTGGAAGACTTGTTACTCCTCTCGTTCACTTTTAACTGTCAAAAATTTAATTTTTATTATTTTATATTATTTTTGACAAATCAAAGTAAGATAATTTTTTTCCTATTATACTCTTAATTTATTGTCATTGAGTTAATATCTTTTAAAAGTATAATGAATAAATATGTATGGACCTTTATCAATTAATAGAGGTAAATGGTAAATTTATGATACCAATAATTATTTTCTTAATAATTATATTAAGCAAAAATTTATTTGACAAATAAAAGTGAACATAGGGACTCATGCAAAGCACAGAGATGGAGGTCATAAACATCTACATCGTAAAATTGGTTTTTGAAGGAATGATCCACTCTTCATGGATAACTCAATTGAGATTTGCGAAACGAGATATGATATGTTCAAGATAATGCGGTCCTTTTCTATAAGATAGGACGTGATGTAGCCCAAAATCTACTTTTAAGTTCAAAGTAATTATCCAATAAATTCTATATCTATCTATATGAAAGAAAAAAATTATATAACGAAGGGAATTCTTATTTATATCAAATTCTAGCGTTTTAAGAGTTTTTTCCCCTACAAAATCAAGATTACAATATACTAAAATTTAAATTACATTAGTAAAATAAATGTATCTTTGAGACTTATAAAATTTAATAGATAATATAATGGTGTCATTTTTATTTTATTTTTTGAATTACTCTCATACGAGTAAATTAAAGATAAATAACATACTTATATTTTGACCAAAAAAATATCATTATTGTGCACCGTCCGTTGCTGATAGCTTAAGTTTGCGATAGTGTACTGTAATTGACAGGCATTCTCTTCACGATCCATTGAAATTTAATCATTAATTTATCACTCTGATTTATTTTTAATAATAATTAATTGTCCGCATTCTCATAAAGGAAATTAATTATGAGACTATGGAGTAACTGTAGAATATAGGTAGACAAATAATGACATTTTCTAATGAAATTTATACTTAAATTTCACTCATAAGGGGTAATCAGACAATAAAAAGGCAAAATAATTGTGATCTCGAGCAATGTATCAATGCCACTAATATTTTCAAGTACAAACGTGACATGAAGAGGACGCAATGGTTTCCTAATTAATTACTCAACTTTTCGGAAGCGCACGAATTATTTGATTATTGATTAGTTACCTAAAGTTTTAATTTCAAGGCCAAAAGACATCATAAATTGGCTATAATTATATAATAGGAGTAATAAACTAATCCATTAGACAATTTTTATTTGTTTATATTCAACTTGACACTTCCGAATTTAATAAACTAATAAATTCATTATATCGAATTCACTGTTTGAGTATAATGAATTAATGTTTTAAAAAATAAATAGTACTTTCGTCGTTCATTTTTGCTTGTCTACTATTAATATATTTTTTAAAATGTTAAACAATATTTTTCTAGTTTATAAAATTAACATTTTATATTTATTTTATCCATTTATTAAATAGTATTCCCTCCATCTCATTTTATGGGCATTGTTTGACTTGGTACAATCTTTACAAAAAGAAGAAAGACTTTTAAAACTTGTGGTTTAGTGGAAAATCATTTCATTAATAATAAAAGGAGAATTTTAAAGTTAAATTATTTTCTTACTCTAGTAAGGTGACATTTCTTTGGGGATGGACGAAAAAAAAAAGGGTGTCACATAAAATAGGACAGAGGAAGTATACATTTTTCAATATTTAGATGACATTTTCTTAATAAGGATCATTTGGTAAAATTATTCATATCATTTACTGCTTTTTAATTCTTGTGCTAAGTTACTACTGAACAACTATTGTTGGACAGAGGAAATGTTTTATAGTGAGTAATAAGGGTAAAATCAATATAAATATTTAATTAATTTTTTTATCTGAATTATTATATAAATAAAAATAAATAATTAATTTTAATATAATAGATAAATAAAAACGAACCGAGTCAAAGAAAATTTAAAGTTGTAATTTGAAGGGAGAAACACCCACAGTAAATAAGCACGGGAGCATAAAGCATGATTATGAAGTCTATGCATTTACATTAAAATATTGGACATGGGCGTCTTCAGAGTGTTCTATTTTTTTAACTTATCAATATTGGTGTTTAAGGGTTCACCTCCCAAGCTATTCAAGTTTGATATTTTAATTACAAGCATGCAGTATTTTTAGACTTTCAGTGATGAAGAAAAAAAAAAAAGAAGGAATGTTTGAGATTAAAATATGATGAAGAATAAAAAATATTTGTTCGATAATGTAAGCTTGTATTGTTAGTAATTAATTTATGGACGCACATATTAATATATTTGTATATAAATGTGTTATTATTTAAAGAAATTCATTTTTTTATTTATTAATTTTTTATATAAATTAAGAAACAGTAAATGATAAGATAATTTTTCGAGCAGGGAGAAGGAGCAAGATTGCCACGGCTACAGTTGAGCATTTTTAGCAGTGAGCAGAAAATGGTTTGCCCAAACTCCAAGGCTTTTGGGGGATGGAGGTGGTGGCATAAACAAACAATTATTTCTTTTTGCACTCTCAAAAAATGAGAAAAGATGTTTCAGGACAAAATTGGGAGTCAGACCAAAAGTGAAAAACTACAGTCCTATGCACTGTGGTTTGCATTTTGGCAGTATGTAGAGTGAGTAAAAAGGCTGGTCATGTTCTTGCTGATAACTCCATTATATTTTATATTCCCTTCATTCGAAAAAAATAATTTATTTGATTTAATATAAAATAATAATATATCTAGTTGAATTTTGTCAATGAGATCTGAGAAGGATAAAATACACATAAATCTTATAATTATCTCATAAAGATAGAGATAATATTTCTAGAAGACTCTCGTCTCAGAAATAACAAGCCCCATAAGCAGATTTGACTTAATATAGAGTTTTAAAGAATAAATAAGATTTTTAGTTTTATATGATTTTAAAAATTAAACTTATATTGAATACTCCCTTCGTCTCAAATTAGTTAAATTTTTTAGGTTTTTTTCATGGTTTAAAATAGTTGAATTGTTCAATGTTAATGTTTAAAACTTTTTCCATATTTGCTCTTTCATTTATTGAAGTTTTATATTTTCTAGGAGGTAAATTACACTATGTATTTATGATTTTACAATGGACAATAGTGGAAAGTAAGGAGTAAATTTTGTCTTTGAATGTTTTTCTTAATATATATGTATTACCTCACAAATTTAATTAAAATGGGACAAAGAGAGTATATCAAAACATCATTTAATCTTGTGTATTAAACATGCCATATAGAAAGTTGAAATTAAAATATTTCTAAAAAAAATGAATTATTCTTTTTCAAACGATTAAAACACTAATTATGGTAAAAAAAATCTACAATCACATAAATATTTAAAATATTATTTTTGTTCATAAATATAAATTCATTATTCTTTTAAAATATCGTGTGAAATTAAACGATTTCACAATGGGATGGAGAGAATGTTAAATTGAGAGTAGGAAGTTTTAGTTGTGGAGTAAAATAAAAGGAGAATAGAGATTTTTGTAGTGATAGGAAGCAGAAAGTTGTCTGTTGAAAGGTTGAGCAGGCCGCACATTCCAGGAAAAGGCGGACAGCACGCGGAGGAGGAGACTGACTCGGTACGGGGCTGCAGGTCTCCGCTTAACCCACCAAATAGCCCAAAAACGCCTGCGCCACCCTCTAATTCTGCGGTCATTACTCTGTTTCTGTGTTAAATACGCCATACTCACGAGCCCCTCCGGTCTACTTTATTCCCCACATTCACCTCGATTATCCCCCATACAACCAATAGTGTTTATTTTTTCACAAATATTTAAATTTGATCTTTCTAAATATTGAAAAATTAGTTATATTGATTTCAGAAAAATAAAATAAAAAACGAGATGATATTATTTTGGGAGTATATTAATATTGAAATGAATCGAAGTAAATTTACCTGAAGTTTGAGAAAAGGAGGATTTGGTTAGCATTAATCTAAACTTGAACAAGCGTGAAGAAAACATAACAAGAGAAAGATGTACGGAGTTATTTTTTCCGTAAATTTTATAAATAACAACTATATAAAATTTAAACATGCTTCATAATTATAGATTGTATAATTATATTTTATAACTATAATTATAACAATATTTATATAATTCGCGCAGTATTTGTTTACGTTTATATATTTTAGTATATTTTGCTATATAATTCATGCACAATATTTGTGTAATTCGATATACAATTCACAACTCTTGTATATTTCACTTTACAATTTGATTAACACACAACATTGTATAAATAGAGTAAATTATATAAAACTTAAACTATAATTACAACTAGATATTTATCGTGAACCGTACTTAATTCAAACTATGGTTATATTAACTAATATATATTTATTTATTTATATAAAAAAAATCTTTTCTAAAAGAAAAAGATTTTACTAGGTACTTCATTAGAAAAAAGAATACGCTAGATGGACAAAATGAGAATGCGTGTCGCGACTTAAAATTATAGTAGTACAAACTTCAATTGGATTCTTTTTTTTATTTATTTATTTGCAGTAATTTGTCATTTCATCCTTAATAACATACTTTTGTGGGAAGGACAGGATATTTCTTCGATCCACGAAACCAAATTTTATACTTAAATGATGTTAGTATTGTGTTTGTTGACACCATTTTAGTATAAATTAACTTCAATTAACTGTTTCAAATTTTATATCAAAAAAAGAAAATTCTTTCTTTATTAATTATATTGCTCTCTTTATTCTATTTTATGTGACATCTTTTAATTTGATACACTGAAAATCATTTCATTAAAAGTAAAAAAAGAATTTGAAAGGCAAATTATTTTCAATCAGAGTAAAGTGTCATTGTTTTTAGATGAACCAAAAAAGAAAGAGTGTCATATAAAATAGGACAAAAGGAGTGTTATTTTTTATTTCATAAATAAATTCTTTCTAAAACATTCAACATTTATATTTCATATTCTTTTCTTTTATAGTCTTTTGATATAAAATTATGCATTAGACTCAATAGTGAATGATATAAATAAAAGTAAACATTAATGAAGTATAATTAAATAAATTTTACATAATTGAAAAGATTATTAGAATAACATTATTTCATATTTTACATGGAACTGATAATTATATAATTTTACTTGCTATCTGTAATAAAATATTAAACAAATTT
>DF358090.1:39059-51415 GCA_000787875.1 Solanum virginianum | reverse complement strand
CAATTCTCCTTTCTTTGAACTAACTTTTAGAGTGTAAATGAGGCCCCAAACCTAATTTTACATATATCACTTGGCACGTATCCCAAATTTAACCAAGAAATTAATATGGTGAAGTTATTGGAGGCCACGTATTTTCCACCTCCAGCACTCGTCTTAAAAATATTCAATTTTGTAGGTTTATATATAATTCCCAAAAATGAAAATTTCTAGAAGAAAAGGTCATATAATTTCAAGAAAAAGAAAAAACAATTAGTTGCCTAAAGAAATCAATTCTTCCCTGTATTTCTTCGAAATGGTATAAATTTTGACTCGTCACTGTGTGTCATAGGCTCGTAGCCTGTAGTTTCCTTTATAAATTTTAATTGAGATTAATTTAAAGTTAAATGACAAAATGTATCTAATCTTTTTAAAATTTTATATCTACATTATGTGAGCATGAAAAATACACTTAATAATTTCTTATTCATTTGAAAACTTATTCCATTCCTCAGGGTCTGCTTAGAAAGTCATCGTGATAATAAAATTTATTGTAATTAGATGTAAGCACATTGTTTAGCTTGTTTGGTTGGCCATGTAATTACTGGATTTATAGGTGATTGAGTACAATTACAATCTCCAATTCACAGGGAAAAGTTATGAATTGCTGGTAATTACAAGCTGATTATTTTTAATTTTTTTTATTTATTTCTATTTTTATTTATTTTGTAATAATTTATATGTTATTTCTATTATTTTAAATTCTTTCTATATAATTCTAACATTTTTGCAAGTATATAGTTTTTATAATATATTTTTCATTTTATTCTCATCCTCAACCTTTATTCCATGCATTTTTTTCATATCATCTTATTTATTTTATATTTATTTTTTTCTGTAGCATAAATTTATTAGTATTCTAATTTTTAAACTAAAATTGAATTAATTGTTGAATAAAGTTATAGACTGACGTATTTCATAAAATCATATTTGTGTACGTTATGTTGAAAATTGACATAAGAGTATTATGTTGCATTCATTATTTTGAATTTAGAACTTATGTTATATTTTTTAGTTTCATTCATACTAGTAGCATCGACTTGATTTTTCACATTACAAGCCATTTATTTTTTAATTAGATTTGATAGATTATAATTTTGACAAATATTTTAAATAATTTTACTATGATATTATATTTAAAATATTAATATTTTAATCAAACACGCATTTCATGATGTTCGAATAAATCTTATTTTTAAAATTTTTATGATCAATTTAATCAAATTATACAAATATGAATGTATAAATTAATCTTCTTGTAATATTAGTTAAGAACATATGTTTATTAATCAATATATTTTTAAAAGTCAATATATATCTTAAATATTTAATTTAATATTATTTATAAACACCCTTATTTGTCTAATAACATTTTTTAATTTTAGATAATTATTTTATTTTTAAAATTTAATATAATTTTGTAATCATATTCGTGCAACTAAACAACGTATTTATAATTATATTATTATTATATTATGACAAACAAATAAATATTAATAATTACTAAATTATATAATTACTATATTCCATGAGTAATAATTATACTAATTTAAATTATTGGATAACTTTTCAAGCTTGGCCTTAGCAAAAGGGAAAAGGTCAGCAAAAAAACGAAAGATGCAGCTGGCGGACTCTCTTTTAGTTGCAAAAAGCAAATGTGGGTTAGTATATATGACTCATTTTATTTTTAATTAATCTTTAAAAAAGAATAAAATATTTTTATATTTATTAAAATATTAATTTTATAATATCATCTATTTTTAATAAAATGATTTACAATTATATAAATATTTATCACTTATTTTAAATTTTATATAAGTCAAACTAACTCATATATAATGAGACAGAAATATATTATTTATTTCCGTATGTACAATTTCTTCAAAGAAAACAGTGACACCTGCCTCTGCATCGTTTTCTTGGTTGCCAATTAGCTTAATTAGAAACTTTATAACTTTATGATAGTATTGGAAATCAGCGTCATTTTCATTTTGTCTTAAATATACATAATTTAAAAAAGTGCATGATCAATCCCGACATAGATACTAATCGTATACACAAGATATTTCCAATTTACATTTTTGACTGCATTGGTGGTATCACACATGTCCAATTTTTATTTAGATGAGTTTAGTAAACTACATTATCCACTATTTCTTTTTATAATATTATTTATATCTATCTTCTTATCTTGGATATTCAACGGTGGTAAATTCTTTACTTTATATAGTAGGTTTAGTATAGATAATGAGACATGACTGAATAGATTATGGGCATGTGTTGAATGAGACTCTTCAGCAAACAAAACAATATTTCCTTGAGTAGATACATTAGTTTCCATAAATTTCTCTGATCTTCTTTTCTGACCACTTATCAGATAAATAAAAAAAATTACTTCGTCAAATCATTTTTACTTATTCGTTATTATTTTAAAAAACGTGTAAATTAAAAGTGAATACATACAAATAAATGAAAAAATTATTTAATTATAATATAATTTAATCGATCAAAAATTCTTTTTTAACCTCACATTTATGACAATATCTCATAAAATTAATTGTATAAAGTATTGTTCTTGAGTTTTGAATGGAAATTTCACGTGAGTTCTTTTCGAGGGAATACATTTTACTATATTAGAAACAACAGTGAGAATTTTTACTGACTCAGCACCAACAGTGAGAATTTTTACTGATTCGACATCATGCTTGCTCTTCACATTATTTTTTCGATATGTATACTTAAACAACTTAAGCAGATGCCATTGCGTAGTATAACACTACAAATAAGTATGAACATAAATAATAGTACAAAATCAAATCTTTGCTTTTCTTTTTCCAAAGTAGGAGCTAACATAAAGATACGAAAAAAGTTGCCCGGACCCAGACGATTGTATTTTATTTCTTTCTTTGTCTTCTAGAGAATACAAAATCTAGGAAAAAGTAAAAAACGGAATAGGTGACAAAAAGTGAAGTATATTTTCATTTTATATTAGGCTTTGAATTCTTTTGTTAATCCCATAATCCAGACCACATAATGGAATACTCTTTGAATATTATTCCCTCCGTTTTCATTTTTCTTTGATTTGCTCTAAAAATAAAATTTTCTTTGGTATAAACTTTTTAATCCTAACATTTTTTTTTGATATATTTACAGTCATAAGAATAAAATATATTTTAATTTATTTTACGTATATTTAATTTAAAGTCCTAATTCTTTTTAATACTTTCTAAAATCTGTTTCAAACCAAAATTATATAAATAATTTGAGGAACGAGTAATATTTAGACGAAACCCCTTACAATAATTGAGGACAATCGTACATATCTTCTGATTATATAAGAGATTTGAATATTATACGATTGGCTATATGTGATCTCCACAATATTTGGTTCCCATATACGTGCTTAATAAATATTAATACAAATTTGTTATTATAATGCAACATGCAAAACTTTAATGGAGTGAATAAAAATATTGATACATGTGTAATAAAAGCTGTATGCGCGATTTAAATCACAATAATTAAAATAGTTTCGCAGCCACTTTACTAATAAATGCACACCACATGTCTCGAAACGAGTTTTGTACCTCTTCTCAGAACTTCTTTTTGAGTTCTTCACTTCATAAATAAATAAACATCTCCTTGAATTGAGTATTCAGAATAGTAAAGTTTCGGAGTCAGATTTGAAGCAAAATGAAGAGTACAGTAGTTGTTGAAGATGCATTTGTTTACAGTGAAGAAATCAATCTTACTGTTCGGAAAACTTCTCTTTTCTTCACCGGCGATGGGTTCACTGCCTACGACTGCAAAGGCCAACTAGTCTTCCGAGTGGATACGTACGGTCCCGATTCTCGTGATCTGGGTGAACTCGTTCTAATGGACGCTACTGGTAGATGCCTTCTCACTGTCCGCCGTAAGGTATATCTATGTGTTTTTTTGATTTTGTAATTTGGGGCAAAAAACTTGCAATTTCTGATTTCGGTGCAATTTCTGAAAACAGAGGCCGAGTTTGCATAACAGATGGGAAGGCTATTTAGGGGAAAGAGAAGAAGGGCAAAAGCCAATATTCAGCGTGCGTAGATCTTCAATAATCGGAAGGTCTAGCGTGATGGTGGAGGTATACAGCAACCCGACGGAGGAGTATCAGATCGAAGGATCATTTGCACAGAGAAATTGCACATTCTTCAACGCCGACAAGGTATCGGTGGCTGAGATTCGACGCAAAGTGGATGCTTGTGCTCATGTGGTGCTTGGGAAGGACGTTTTCTCTCTCTCCGTTAAACCTGGCTTTGATAGTGCCTTCGCCATGGGATTAGTTCTCGTGCTTGATCAAATACAAGTGGATGATTTTTCCGATAATCGTGTCGTCGCCGACCCAATCTCCGATGATCCCAATCTTTCTTCTTAATTATTTTTTCTCTCCTTTGTTTGCCACTCTTCTATAAAAGAGTTCTTAAATTATATATATTGGTGTATAGTTTTGAACTCTTTGTGAAATTATTACTCTGTTTCTTTTGATCTTTAATGTAAAAGAAGAAATCCTACTAACTGAATCAAAGTATTATAATTTGCCCAGTATTAGAGAAAAGATTCTGGAATTATTCTCAACTTTAAGCATTGAGTAATTTTTTTTGGCTTTTCACTCCATATTGAAACCTGATTAAATTCGAATTCGTGTTGAGAAGTCTATATTGGAATAAAACACTCTCTAACAAAGACATTCTGTAAGTCCCTTGACACGACTCTTGTAAGTAGCATTGAGTAATTAATATACTGGTGGCAAGAGACAATTTATTAATTTCCACTTGTAAAATTTTGCAACTGAATTAACGTCTCATGTTTTTTGTGTAGCAGACTTTTTATGTTGTACTATATATTTTATTACAGGTTTCTTCTAACATTGTTTTGCTGTATCAGTCCAAAATGATTGGAAAAAAAAATATTGTAAAAACGTTCAGCAATAATATATATTTATTTTCTGATAATCGTAATGTTTGTATTAATTTATATAAATTTTGATCTATTTACTGAGATTTCAATATTCTCGATCCACTTCATTTGCAGTTTGGATTTCGTATTCAAATTTAATAGTATAATTTCTACTTTAAATATTGAATTTGTGGCAAATGTGTGACGTTGGCCTGGAGGAATAATCCATCCCATAGAGAATCAAAATCTAGGAAAAAGTAAAAAACGGAATAGGTGACAAAAAGTGAAGTATATTTTCATTTTATATTAGGCTTTGAATTCTTTTGTTAATCCCATAATCCAGACCACATAATGGAATAGATGCTTAAGGAATTAGAATGGTGTTTCATATTTGTTTTACATAATTGTGATTCTTCCGCTCGTTAATTGATGCAATCTTATGGTATTTAATAAAGTGGTGGAGTCAGAATTTTTGTTAAATAGTTTAAAATTTTAATAAGTAGACATATTAACTAATCAAAAGAGATTCGATATCTGATCTATTATATATACATAAAAAAATTATTTTTACTATATATAAGTATTATACCTTTTTACCGAAAAAGATTCGAATGAACCTCCTATGACTCCGCCACTGATTCAAAGTAACTCTCAATTTCTTGATAATCACGATGATTTAAATATTCAACTTTAAGATTGTAAAGTTGGGTCATTTGTCTAATTTGTGCTTTGATCATAATAAAGGGATTATTTATGCTGTAATAATAATGAAGCAATTATTTTACTGTGATTAATAACGAAAGACAATTATACATCAATTACTTTGTTCAAACAGTAACTATTGTTAATGTATACACATAAAAAGCAATTATGTGTTAATAATAACTGTATTGTTAATGTATACAACATAAATTATTCTATAGACTCTATTTTTTCCGTCTCATTTTGTATGACACTTTTGGCTTGTCATAGTTTTAGAAAAAAAGAATTATTTTTTAAAATTTATGATCTATAATAATTTTTAGATATTGATGTAATCAAAATTTATTTTATTAAAGATAAACAAAAAATTTTAATGTATTATTTTTTCTTATAGAAAAAAATAAATTATCAGGATCAATCGTTCCTATATGACAAGTTGCAATCATATGACCCCTTTTAGTGTATTGTATTATTTACATCAATATTTGCAATAAATAAATACTAGTAAATGAATTGTCCTAGAATCAATCAACCACAAAGAAAAGTTAAAATTGCTTCTATCAATTAATAAAAAAATACAGGAGGATCATTTTCTTCCTTTCCTTATCATTGTGGACCTTTAAATAGAATTGCTACAATCATTTTGCCCTTCCACATAAATATATAAAAACAACAAAACCTTAGATTGTGATATGTCATGGCCTTCTTCTTCCCCCATTTTCTAGTTTTATCCCTTTTTGTAATTTTGTAAAATAATAATATATTTAGTGAAGTTGTAAAAATAAATTTTAAGATTTGAAATAATTTAAAGTTTTGTATGGATCGTTGTGTCTGGATGGCTGTCACTTGCTAGTTAACTTACGGCCCACACCTTTAATCAAATCGAACTTTTTTCACCTAAAGTATGCTATAATTAAATAGGTCAACTAAAAGTAATTTCTATTAGCCTATACTTTAGCAAGTTAGTGAGGACCCTCTTTTGATTCTTTCTTAAAGAATTACATTCAAGAATTAGTTTGAATCCTACTTCTATATATTGATCCAATCCAAGAAAATGGGAGGAAGGTACGCATTAAAATAATTGAATAAAAAGAACAAATTTTTTTGTTAGACTTTGTGGTCGGTCCTTTCCTGGATCTCATGCATAGTGAGAGCTTTAGTGCATTAAACTTATCCTTTTTTAGCTTTTTATAATTTTAACTTTTATTATATATATACATATCTTTTATAAGAGATATTTATCTTTTATACCTAATAAATCTTCATTAAGAAATATGAAAAGATCATTCCTTTTATTCAAATCATAAGGATAATAAATAATCCATGTGTTACACATTTATATGAAGACCCATAATTTTGCAGTATTGAAGGCCACATTATCTTCTGCCAACATTACATTTACCAACCTTTTCATATTTTATGAAGATGTATTAAACTATGGAAATTATCCCTCGTTTTCCTATCCCAAAAATGTATATTTTGCTCTTAAAATAATCAACGATACAAACATTATTATTATTTTTTGGTTATAAATATTACTATATATATACATGTGTGCGTGTACGTGTGTGTGAAGTTTACTTCGTTTTTTCATAATTTTCTTTTATTTTTTTTAGACCCAGTCCAATAAGAATAGGTCCAACTGATCAAGCCCATCCTTTATTGAGAGTTCTTCCTAATGTCTTGGGTTAGTTCTAACAACTTATATTTTGAATATGGATTCAGCATGTTGAAAATAATACTTACATGTAATGTATTCTCTTTGACAATTTTAATTATTAGAATGAGATAGTTATATATTTTAATATGGTATCAAATTAGAGTGTGGGTGAGGGAGGAGAATCTCAATGCCAATCATTTTCACGTGTTTGGCTCATGAAAAAGAATCAAGTTCGCACATAAAAAACATGTTAAAAGTACTAAATAAATAAATAAAATATGTCATTTCTAATAACTTTTATTATATTCAAACAAAAAGTCCTAAAACGTGTTGAAAATAATACTAATAAATAAATAAATAAATAATACTAATAAATATCGAATTGATGTGATTTTTTTCTTAAAAAAAGGAAAAGTCGACTGAAACCTAAATATACGAGGATAGACAATTTTTGGGTCTAATTTCATTTCAATAGGTCGGTGAACTGGACTAATTGCAAAGTAGAAAGTTCTAAGGTTGGACATTTAACACATCAAAAGTTCTATAATTTTGAAAAAGTACTCATTGTTAAATTACCTCCTTTTGACTCGTACATGCTTGCGTTTAGTTAGGTTAAATATTTTTTGTATTTGGAGAATTATTATAAAGATTTAGTAAGGGAGTGAAACTCTGATATAATCATACACATGCGAGGACCTTTCGAGATTCTAAAGCTTGATCCAAGCTATATTTTGCAAATATTACTTCCTAACATATTTGCCATTTGTTGGTCATGAAAATAATTAAATTTTAAAAATTTCCTTTTATTTATTACATATAAATTCATCCACATAGATGACCTGAATATAATGCCTTTAATACCTTATATGAAAGTTTCGAGCTCCAACATAATTGATTCTATTAAATGAATATATGTACATGAATTTCGAAAACGGAGAAAAATTTATGTTACAATTCTATTAAATGAATATATGTACACGAATTTCGAAAAATGGAGAAAAGATTTATGTTACATTGTTGCTTGAACTAAGGGTCAATGAACCAAAAATTTCAAATGAAGCTTCATGGTTTCTGAAATACATGGCAATTTGCTATGTCGTATTTTCAAACATATGACTAAACAATGTGAAACTGCACACTCTGATAAAGACTAAAACCTTTTGAATGACTGTTCTAGAAAAGGTTCCTTTCCTAAATCTAGAAATTGTATTGATTTTGGGTTCCCATAGTGGTCTAATATAAAAGATATTTATGCAAGCAATCACCATATCAAATTTTTGAAATTTAAGCAAGTTAAATTTATTTTTATGGTAATTGTCAATTAGTGTGATTTATAATATTTTTTTATTATTTTCAAACATGTGACATTTCTTTAAAATAAAGAATTCTTGCTTGAATTCACAATCAAAATTAAACTATTTATCACTCAAATAAAAAATTGAGACAAAAAGAGTATCCTAACTTTATGCAATAACATTGATCGCCAATTTTGGATGAATGATAAATAACCTGCAAAATACTACTCTTTCAGTCCTATTTAATTGTCAGGTATATTAAAAATAATTGTTCCAGAATAATTGTTAATTTTGATAAAGAGAGAATTAATTATCTTTTTTTTTTTAACTTTGCCCTTATCATTAATTGTTCTAGCATTAAGAGACGCATATATAGATAAAAGTTTAATGATTTATAAGGATATATTAGTCAAACAATACTTCTAATTAATTTTTTCTTAATATGACAACTAAAATAGGACAAAACAAGTACCTTTGATCAATTTTAATTAAACTGAATATATTATCAATGTATATAATTTCACCTAAATACCTCCTGTTCACTTTATTAATTGCTCTGCTTATAAAAAATAGCTGGTAGAAAAACTAACTAAAATTAAGATATAATTAAAAATTTGTTTTTATTTTTATTATTTCTTAATAGACAGTGAATGTGGAGAGAAATTAATACAGTGAAACATAAAGTAACTAAACTGAGATGTAAAAAAAAGTAAGTAAAAATAATTTAGCTAATTTATTTTTTTTGTACGTAAGAGATATGCAAAGAAAAAAATGTCAAGTGAACAAGATCAAAGGAGCACATGATTTATTAAAGTTGTTGGCGTGAAAGTGCTCTACGTACAAAATACCGTGCATGTACGTAATTTACGACTATACGTTAAGTCAGATGAGCCATTATTATGGATTAGAAAATTTTGTATCGTAAAAGACTTTTAATAGCATTACGTATTTTGGATGGCAATACGCATACAAATAGGACCACTAAATCTAAGTAGTGCGTAAAAAAAGGGCAACAACGAATGGACCATAGTCCATATTGAAAGATGATCATATATTTTAACATTATATCAGAGTAATAAAAGATTTTTTTGCCATCTATCATCAAAAAGAATTTCCACTTAAAAATTAATACAAGCTAATGTTATTTTAATTTTTGTTTTCAAATTCAAAGTAATATCTTTAAGCAATTAGTTTAATGTTTCACATTCTAATCTATAAAATATATGATGCTTGTCTGGACTATATTTTAAAGTTTTTCCTTTCAAATAAATATAAATATATACAAGTTCAAATGCAAATTGAGACTGGGGAGTAGTTAAGGTACTGTGGCTCCGTGGCTAACTATCTATCACAACAAGGTTGGTCAAATATCAAAATTTCGTTCATCTATATATCAATATTGTTTTTAAATGAAAATAGCAATTTTTTCAAAGATACGAGTCAACTAAATTGAACAAAAAAATTTCTTTTTTTTTTCTTAGTGAATTGAACAAATCATATCACCAGGCATTGAAAATTTTAACTCTTAACTCCTAGTCTACGCTACATTTATAATTTTATTGACCTTAATTGTAGTTGTGCTACGTGGTTACGTTGGGGACGAAGTTGGTGGTTTAAATCTGACTTAATATGAAATTTTTAATTTGATTTTAATTTTTAGATTGAACAAATTGTAATCCAAATAAGTTTGGATTGATTTTGTACGTTCGACTTCCAATCAATCGTTTTGAACATTTAGAATTTTCAAATTTGATCCTTCGATTAAGCTAGACTAATTAGGAAGGACAGTAATTGCGAGCAAAGTTACCTCCTTTTTGCGCCACGAGAAAATTATTTAGGTGGGTCCTTTTACGTGTATAACACACCAATGTTTTGCATTTAGACGGATAAACTAATTTACGTGAACCAGATTATATTGCTCTGGCTGCTAGAAATACTAAGTATCTTTTATGTTATTTAAAAATTTAGGTGCCATTTGCCGTATTTAAATTCGAAACATATATCTTATACGTATATCAACAAACTTTATATATCAATCCTAAATTAAGATGATTCATTTGTAGTGGATGGCAAAGAGACTACCTTTATTTAACCTTAAACTCGTAAAATATCGCAAGTACAATAAAAAACAAAAATAAAACTGAATCTAAAACAATGTGTTATGGTTGCATCGTAGTATAAACTAGGAAGAGCAAAACTTCCTTAATTAAATGGTCCAATTTAAAGGAAAACGGCCAAGGCAACTGCGGATACACTGAGCATAAAACTGGCCAATATGGTCGTCGAGGACGATGGAGGAGGAGGAGGAGAAACACCACCAGGAACGGAACCTGAAGGTCCTTCAGTAGATGGTATAGGTGAATTCGCTCCTGGAGTACTAGTGCTGCTGGAAACACTAATAGCCGGGCGGATTGGCTCCTGGAGTACCAGTGCTGCTGGAAACTGTAATAGCTAATTTCTGGCCATTTTGGCAATGGTCGCCAAAAGTGCAAATATAGTAGTGATCTCCAGTTGAATTAAGAGTCATATTTGCTGGTCCTGTCATAATGGCCTCCCCTATAGCGTTCTGCTGATTGCAGCCATCGAACGAACTTTTTTGGACTTCTCGCACGTCATGTCGTCCGGTCGCAAAATTAAAAACTATCAAAAAAGAAAAAGAAACATATAGTCACATGACAATGGTTAGCTTTAAGTTGAAGGATATTTTAAAGGAAAAAAACGAATTGTGAAATTAATTGGTTGTATGTATATACCTAAAGTATCGCCAACTCTGAAGGTTTTTCCAGTGGCCCAATTTGTGTAAGCTGCCGCATCATTGTTCGGTTCGATCCAACCCATGTTGCCCCCAACTATATGCACCCTTTGGGCGGTCGCATCTCGCGTCATACTTGCGATGGCTAAAGCACCAAAGACGATCATGTACAATATTTTGTCCATGTCTTTATTTTTGGAAGGGAACCTGTATATCACAACTGAGGAAGTTGTTGATTGCTATTTTGCTAGTGAAGGATGAGATGTCTAAAGCTAGCAATATGATTTCGATATATATAGGGGGAGGGATTTTGAATTGGTCTAAATTCTCAACTTGCGTGGTGCTGGGTTTTGAATTTCGACCATATATAGCCATATTTGTGTGAAATCAATGTAGAAATGTAATGTTGGTTGGACCATTGGGACATCAAGAAAAAGTAAGCAGAAAATTAAAACCCAACGACAATAACATATCCAGTGGAATCCCACAAATAAGGTCTGAAGATGGTAAAATATACGCAGAACTTACCTCCACCTCATGGGATAGAAAAACTATTTTATGAAACCCTCTTCTCAAAAATTAAGCTCATAAATAGAATATACTAAAAGAAAATGAGAAAAAAATAACTAATAATGAAAAGCAAAATGACAATACTTAAATGTAACACGAAAAGTTAGAACCCGAAGGAGAAAAATAGAAGGCGGGCTAAATCAACTCCCTAAATAAAAAGTCGTTAAGACACTTGACTTGAACTTTTCCGTTAACGGTACGTGAGATTTATAGCTATTTCTCTACTCTACATTTACGAAGTTAATTTAGAATTAACGAAGTTGATAAGTAAGTTCCTCCACTACCTTAAGATTTACCAACAAAATTTAATTAAGGGCTAATGATTTTATTTTAGATTATTTAGGCTCGCAAACTACTCCCATTAGTTAGGAGTGAAAATTACGATATGTTAAAGATAGAGATAAAGATATGA
>DF358090.1:27612-39006 GCA_000787875.1 Solanum virginianum | reverse complement strand
TATGTTAAAGATAGAGATAAAGATATGAATGCATCCGAAGAAGATACTTTATCCATCCCAATTTATGTGACGTTTTTTATTTTAGAAAGTCAAATAATTTTAGTTTGATTGAAAATTTGCACATAGAATCTTCAAATTTATTGAAAATGAAATTTATATATTTGTAAACTATGTAAAACTTCTCCCTTTGTCCCAATTTATATGAGTTAATTTAACTTGGAATGAAGTTTAACAAAGAAAGAATGACTTTTAAAATTTGTGGTTTAACATGAGTGATAGATATTTGTGAAGTTAGAAATCATTCCATAAAAGAAAAATAGATATTTTAAAGTCAAATTGTTACTAAATAAAAAAATGTGTTATGCGTCTTACAGGGGAGTAATTAGAATCGTTTTAATATCGTGCTGGCTAGAAAAGTATAGCAATTTCGAGGACAGTGAGATTGAACAATTTTTTGTTTAAATATGATCACTTTGAATCTCAAAACTGATATGCGACATATTAAACCTGCAGGAAGTACCCTGATGAACGTTAACAGAACTAGATGTTTAATTATACTAAACCTAACAATTTAACTTCAGTAGTTACCTTTATCTTGGTGGAGTAATAATGTGGGTATGAATGACGATGTCTTACATTTATTGATTTGATATAAATACATGCAATTATGTTTTTACGCTGTTATAGGATGAATTTACTGTCAATGTGAAATACGTAGGTTAGAGTCTTTAAAGCATGCAAATTTTTAATCGGGTCTAGTATCACCCAGGTTTTGACTTAATCAAATGGAAGATAAATCTATTTATTTTGCATCACTGGACATGTAAAACTATTTTATTACATACTTGGCAGGAATTACTTCCCTCATTATTTATATTGAATCATCAAATAATGGTAAAACTGTATTGTGGAATACACCATATTTGTTAATTTATATACTATTATTCACTCGATACTACAATGGAAATATATAAACAGGGTACCAAAACAATCTGCTGCGATGATGATTGCAAAACATGGAGTACTATAATTTACTGAATATCACTCAAGGCAAACAATAACTAAAACAACACTTAATCCAAATACAAACTGGCATACACCAAAAAAAAGTAGAAATCCATTACAAGACTATTTTAATCGTAGTATAAACTAGGAAGCTCAAAATTAAATCTCAATTTGCCCCATTTAAAGAAAAATGGCCAAGGCAATGGAGGATAGACCGAGTCCAAAGCTGGCCAACACGGTCATTGAGGACGAAGGAGAAGGAGGAGCAGGACCACCAGGAGAAGAATTTGATGGTCCAGCAGCAGACGGTGTAGGTGCACAAGCCTCTGGTTGTCTGGAAGAGGATGGTGAAGGCACGATTGGATTATTCGGGTTGGGCGGATTGGCTCCTGGAGTACCAGTGCTGCTGGAAACTGTAATAGCTAATTTCTGGCCATTTTGGCAATGGTCGCCAAAAGTGCAAATATAGTAGTGATCTCCAGTTGAATTAAGAGTCATATTTGCTGGTCCTGTCATAATGGCCTCCCCTATAGCGTTCTGCTGATTGCAGCCATCGAACGAACTTTTTTCGACTTGTCGCACGTCATGTCGTCCGGTCGCAAAATTAAAAACTATGAAAAAAGAAAAAGAAACATAGTCACATGACAATAATTAGCTTAAGCTGAAGGATATTTTAAAGGAAAAAAACGCGAATTGTTAAATTAATTAATTGTATATACCTAGAATATCGCCGACTCTGAAGATTTTCCCAGCAGCCCAATTTGCGTAAGCGGCCGCACCATTGTTCGGTTCGATCCAACCCATGCCGTCCCCAACCATATGCACCGTTTGGGCTGTTACGTGTTGCATCATACTTGCAATGGCTAAAACACCAAAGACGATCATGCGCAACATTTTGTCCATGTCTATTCCTTTTTGGTAACTTTCTTCTTTTGAAAGAAATACTATATATCACAACTGCGAAAGTTGATGATTGGAGAAGGATGAGATGCCTAGAGATGAAATATGGTTCTGTATATATAAGGGAACCCATTCTGAATTATCTTGAATTTCTGTTATAGCAAGAGCGGTGAGAAATCAGAGTTGGGACTTTAATGTTGGTAGGACCATTGGGACATTACCATGAAATGAACTAGAAAGAAGAACCCGTAAGAGATGCTGGAAAATCGGGCTGATTCAACTCCCAAAATTATCAAATGAAGCAATTAGTAAATGGGCACTTGACTTGGACCTTTCTTTTAACGGTACTGGACTTGACAGTTTCGCCATACGATATACGAAATTGATTTGCAACTAGCAAGTAACGTTCCTCCTTGATTATATGAAAGATTATTGCTTCTTACTTCCTCAACCTGTAAAAAGTGATCCTCTTTGTTACCGTACAAACAATAAGTTCCAAGTGACGTTCAATGACTCAATTCTGCAATAGCTTCTAGAATTTCAATCTCTTAAGTTCACACTTCTTACAATTAGCTGCAAGTTCTAACCACCTGAACTGAGCCTATTAACGAGCCCTCCCGAGACTCATGAGTTCTTCGTTATATATTGAATTTCAGCAATCTCAATAAACAACGAATGAACAAACAAGCGGAAATCCATACTACCTTTGATCAACTAAACTACTAATTCCACAATAAACAAGATACCACTTGTATTGAATTTCAGCTGTCTCAATAAACAAGAAATGAACAACCGAAAACAAGTTCATACTACGTTTGAGCAACAACTAACCTCTACCAATTCCACAATAAACAAGATGCCACTTATGCTAGTAAGATACAAGAGGGACCATAATCTATCACAGAGTAGAGATCACTGGTGCAATGTGGCAGAAAGATCAGGTAAGTTGATCTCCAAAAAGCTAATTCCTAAACTACTTAACATACTATTACAATCGTCCAAGTATGGATGAAACATTTACTGGGCGAAGGCTGATTTATTTTAGATGGCTACATTCAGCAACTAATGGTAGCAGCGGATTGATGTTGTGGGGTATGTGCCCGTTCAGGCTGGTTAATCTTGCCATTATCCATCACCAGACCAGTCCTGTTCTTATTTTTCTCCTCTTCCAGTGACCTATGCTCTTCACGGAAACAACCATTAGCTTCTCCGACAAATGCAGGGTCCTGAATGTTGTATGCATCCTCTGCCGCGACATTTCCTCCTGGAGTGACCTTATCTGGGATGTCGTGATTCATATCATCTGCTGCTGCACTGATGTCTTTACCAATCTGGGACTCCAGATTTTCCCCGTGTCCCTGATTCTCCCCCATTTCTGCCCCTGCTCCAGCAGCATCTGTTTCTCCAATTACAGCATTTGCAAACACATCCTTGAAATAGTCCTTGTCCATGGAATCATTCCAGAAGTTTGCATCAATTGTGATAGTCTCCTCTATAACATTTTCAGCCATTTTACCTTCATCTTCAACCCGAGTACCGTAGCTGGCTTCAGTTTTCTTCTCCGGAACCCCTCTATCAAACATTTCCTCCTCTTTTTTGTGCTCTGAACTTTCCTTATTAGTCCCAATCTCGCCCTCGGGGTCCTTCCTTTCAGCTTCTAATGCAATTGTGATTGTCTCCTCTGGAACATTTTCAGCCATTTTACCTCCATCTTCAACCTGAGTATCATAGCTGGCATCAATTTTCTTCTCTGGAACCTCTCTATCAAACATTTCTTCTTTTTTACGCTCTGAATTTTCCTTATTAGCCCCAATCTCCGAGTCCTTCATTTCAGCTTCTAATACAGTCTCCTGTGTGCCATTTTCAGCCATTTTGCCTCCATCCTCAATTCGAGTGTCGTTGCTGGCCTCATATTCCTGCATCTGTGAAACCTCTCCACCAGGCGTTTCCTCTTCTTTCTTGTGCTCTGCATCTACTTCCTTGTCCACCATTTCATCTCCTACTACATTCTCCCCCTTCTCCGGGCCTTCTTTTTCTCCTATTGCAGATCCCATGTCTTTCTTGTCCATGTTTTCCTTCTCTACATTTGCGACATGCATTTCCTCATCTTTTTTTGTAGCTGAAGCCGTGCGGCGACGTTTCTTTGACGGCTCAAGCACTGCCGTTGCCTTGACCTTTCCACTGATCCGTGCTGATCTCCTCGGAGCTTCACCAGTACTCCAATCAAATTCTGACATACCAGGATTTCCATCGTGTGTTTTCAGGTACTTCTCCAACTGCCTCTGATTCCTTATTTCCTCGCCTGTTGGAGCAACAAATACAACTTCATTCTTCTTTGCTCTAACCCCTTTTTTCGGCATGAGCTGCAAATTAACAGATACAGACGAAAATAAGTAAGGTCTCCAACAATACGACAATGCTTTATCAATCCAGGGAACTTTCAAATACTAATCTATCAAACAAAGCTAAATAGAAGTGATAAAACTTCACTCATCAATAACGATATTGGGGGACATGTCACATAGATACCCGTATCTAGCTCGTGAATAGAATAATTAAACATAGCATGAAATAAACACCAAAAAAAAAAAATTGACCAGCAGGATATTTTCTTCACGAAATTCAACTTTTCTGGTAGACTACTCAAATTTCCCCAATCTCAACAATCAGAGTTTCTAATAAAGAGAAAAATATTTCGAAATTTTACTGCCTCAATCTTGCCTGTTAAACAGATCACCAACTCCCTCTCTCCCAAATTCAACCATCCAAATTCCAATCATCAACATAAATAAAGTCAAAACTAAATGGAGGCTAAAAAGTAGCAGAAATTACTCCAGTCTTCACAAGTAACATAAATAATCAACTGAAAACCATAAGAAACAGATTTGAATGGAAATACAGAACATTACTCCAGCATATTCAAGAAAAACACAAAAATACTCCAGAAAAATACCAGTTTCTTCCAAGAGGGAGGCGCATGAAGCTCAACCGGCGAAATATCCTGCTTCTCCATATTAATTAATTATATATCAAACACTCACAAACTATATTTGCTCTGTTTCAGCCAAATCTAGCTCTGTTTTTGCATCATAACAGGAACGGATCACTAGAACCTTTGTTAGATATTTAAAGCCGCCCAAACTCGTACGGAACCGCCTCAAACACGCAACGGATTTATAACACGTGCCACCATTCCAAGTTTCCATAATAGTAAACACTACAAGTGTCGGAATGGACGGACAAGATTTGTCCAATAAAGTGGGTGTTATGAGATAGGGTAACCCTGTCTGTAATTACCGGTGTTGGACACGTGGTGTGTGTTGGATGAATGAAAGGACGTGTTCCCTTCACGTGATCCATGAGCGGGTTTAATTTACGTCGAAATAGTAACCGTTGGATTTGTCGGTGAAAAGAGACGCACCGCCTTGGTACTGTGGTCGTCTTTAACAGGACCATACTGTTTTTTTGGATAACGTTCCTCAAAATGCTAATTAGCTGAATTTAAGCATGGGATTTTAAGTCCGCTATAGCAACTCATCTTTCTTACGCAACCTCTAATAACACTAAGCCAGAGAAGAAAACAAAAAAGGACTGATTACAGGTATATATACTTCTAATTTTTTATTTTTGGGTAAGCTTGAAATCAACATATATTTACGCCTTTTTCATTTTTGTAAAGAAAAACAATTCAATTTTTTATTTTGACAAATTTTTAATTTTAACTTTAGGTATCATGTTTAAGACTATAAGATTAAACGATATTTTGATATAACAAAAGTATATTTCTCAATAGATACTCTTCGTCCAATAATATTTATTCAGTATTGACTCGACACATATATTAAAAAGTACTAGTAAATGATAGAAGATTTATTTTTCTTTTTGATTTGTGTAAAGAAAAATAATTCATTTTCTGTCTTGACAAAATTTTAATTTTATACATATCATGTTTAAGACCATAACATTGAACGATATTTTGATATAACAAAAATATATTTATCAATAGATACTCTCCGTCTAATAATATTTGTCCAGTATTTACTTGACACATATATTAAGAAGTACTAGTAAATGATAGAAATAATTTTTACTAAATCATCCTTGTTAAATATAGTGTCACTTAAATATTTAAAAATAAATAATATTTAATAATAAAGATAAGATAGACATAAAATGATAAATTATTTATTAATTTTAAAAACTAAAACTATATTATTAAATATTTTAAAATAATATACGGTAAATAAATAAAGATGAACGAAAAGATTATTTTGATAAGAAGTTTGCAAGATGCGACTTCTTTGGGCAATAGCCTTGTTGATAGAGCTTCATAGCTTCTACTGCTACGGACTTCAGTCCAGATTCAAGTGTAATGCAGCAAATTACTTTTGGTGTTGGTTTGACAAATAGAGATTTCTTTTTTCTCAAAAACTTTTGAGGTTGGTTTGATCTTCTTAATTATTTATATTTATTTACAAGAAAATAGAATAAGGAAATAGTGATGATCATTAACAATTTATTCAAATATGATTATTTACTATTATTGTTTTTTTTAAAAGAATTTGTATTATTCTTATTTTTAACTACTATACTATATCAATTGTTTTCTTCTCTTTTATTTTGAGTTTGATATATTTAAGTCACACATCTTTCAAAAATCATCTTTTAATATTCGTAAATTAATAATAAAATTTGTGTATATTCTATCTTTGCAAACTTCACGGATATGTTGTTGATTTTCCCATAACTCAGCTGGATTGAACACTTCTGAGAGTCTGTTCAAAATATGGTGGTAGCCCAAGTCTATATTGGGCTAGTTTTATCATGGGTTAGCCTGAAATAGAAGCCCAAGAAAATGATCCAATCTTAAAGAACAAGCCAATTTCACGAGCTTTATTAGTCTGTTCGTTCATCTTTACTTATGCATTACATCATTTTAAAAGGATAACTTACATAGATATATTAAAATTAATTTTTTTTTTCATTTATAGTGATAAAAAATTATTTTCACTAAATAACTATAACATATTTATATTGAATGCATGATGCACTTTTAATACAAATACAGATTTATCATAATATTGTTATATATTGCTATAAATGGTAGTAAATAAAAAGTATCACTAAGATCAGTAATTATTTATTAAAATGGATCTACTTAAATAATTTTTTCATTTTCTAAAATGTTTACCAATACTTATCCACTTTATACTTATTTCTTAATTTACTCTTGTCATTAATTATATTCATTCTCCTATTATTTTTTAAGACATTTTATTTATTATATTCAAAGGATGATTTGATAAAATTATTCCTATCACTTATTACTTCTTAATTCTTATGTCAAGTCAACAAGGAATAAATAAAAATAAACGGAAAGAGTAGTATACAGATAATATACGGTTCTTCTTCCCAATATGTATACGCTAGATTTCTCTGGTCGACCAGAGTAGAGTGCTTCTACTTCTTCGGACAAAACTTACGATTCTCGAAAAGTGGAAACGAAAGATTTACATAATACTCCCGCCATCCATCTTACGATTATCAAAAAGTGGAAACGAAAGATTTACATGATACTTTTGCCATCTATCTTTACTTATTTATTATATTAAAAATAAATATCTAATAATACTTGTCTAATTTATGAAATTAAGAAATAATTTTACACTTAGCTTCTAAATTACCTTTATAACTAATTATGATCACTTTCCTATTATATTTTATAAGGCATCACATTTATTATATTTAAAGGGTAATTTGATAAAATTTAATGCTCCTTACTCCCTCTTTTATCAACAGGGACAAGTAAAGGTGGACGAAGGAAGTGCATGTGTTGGTGGGAGATAGCTTGGAGTTGGATCCATGAAGTAACACAAGAACACTTGGAACTCGTGTTTTCTGAAAAATAGTGAGCTTTAATCAAACTACAAAACAACTCCCTTCATGCATTGTAGAAGTTATATTACTCATCTCAACTCCCTTCTTGCATTATTTGAGAAACAACTGTGTGCAGAAATTACATTACTCATTTATCAGACATCACAAAATTATAATTAGTTAGACCTCTAGTTTTATTAGTGCTTGCAAAAGAGACAGAAGGAGAAACTCTTCATAGTCGAGAAGCAATCTATGAACTAAACTATGTGCTCGGGAGTCTGATTTGACATCGGAAGCGACTGTGAAACTAAGAAGCAGCGGTCAAGGGAGGTCGATGAGATGCTGCACCAAAGGTCTGGACTGATGCTGAATTCTTGCGCTGTATACCAAATTGCGTCCTCAGTTCTTCTTCCTCGCCTTCAGGCTCATCTTCTTCTTCAGCATCCCACAGGAATCGGGCATATGAGGCCAGTACATAGCTGCAATAACTCACATTCATCACATTAAAAGCATGTCACTGTAAGGTTACCAGGGTCAATTTGTTGAAATATGTGACCATTATTTGTTGTTAAATTATGTCAACATGCCCCCTCACGTGCAGTTTTTGTGACGTGGATCTTTCGAAAACAATTTCTTTATCTTTATGAGGTAATAGTATATTTTATCCACCCCAGATTTCACTTGTGAGATTTCATTGAGTATGTTGTTGTTGTTCCCTCACGTGCAGTCTTATTCATTTCATAAGTTTAACACGTGAAAATTCTTTTTAATAATAATGGTGGCGATGAGAATCAAACTCTGGAACTCTTGTCAACTCATGTAGAAGTGGTAGGATCGAATTTACATGTGTTTGGCCATGAAAAATGAACAAGAGACTTACTGAAAATACATTTCATTTTATGTGGCACCCTTTGACTTGACACCATATTTAAGAAAAAAAAATTTTTAAAATTTGTGATCTAAAATCATTCTTAGATATTTGTGTGATTAAGAAAATAAAATTTTAAAAATAAATTATTTTCAATTAAAGTAAGATAACATTTTTTTTTTAAATAAATTAAAAAAAAAGGGACAAGAGGACCATCAAGATTTTTTTCAGGAAAGTAGACAAATAGCTCCAAAAAAGTGGTCCACCTAGGAAAGGCATTCAGGTTGGAAACAATTGGAGGTTAGGTTCCATCAATGTTGGGAAAGTGACAAATACACTAATCTCCATTCCACTAAAGATCTCAAATCTTAAATAGGAAATGCAGAGCATATACATACCAGTCATCAGGGTCAGATTTGACGGCCTGATCAAAGTAAGTGTGGGCACGAGCTGCGTCTTTCTGAGTTAGCCATATCAGATCAGCATAGAGTGACAAAGCATTACCATCATTCGGGTTTGCTAAAATGGCTCTTCCGCAGTACTCCTCAGCTTTACCAAAATCACATCTAACCTGTTTGCACCATAATTAGCATCCGTCAACATTTTTGCAAGAATGTTGATACTTTTAGAATAATTTTTGTATTATTGATATATTAAAATATTTATATTTAATCAATATATATTAAAAAAATATTCCGACGAAGAATGTAGCTCCGTCGCTGAATTCCCACGAATCAATAATTCATAATAGTACTAATAATAAAATGAAGCACGTAATTAAAAACTCAAAACCAAAATTAGGCAAAAACGAAGGTAGATGGATGTGAATAGTACAATTTTGAACAAAATTATGAATCTGAATTTATAATCTCATTTAGAATTGTTTTACCTCTTTCAAGAATCTGGCATAATTGGCCAGAAGGAGACCATTTTCTGGGTTGGCTTCAATCATTCTCTGGTAATAAACGTCTAGATTCTCATTCCCATGCCAGCTATTTGAATTCTGAGAATCCGACCCATCTCCACCATGAGACCCTCCGCTGCCTCCGCCACCGCAAACTCTACCTCCTCTGCCTCCACCTGCACCACCCGCTACCAGAGACTGCAACACCCTTCCTTTCTCCTCCACAGCTACACTAGCCTCCTCCTCCGCCTTCCCCAAACCAGAATTGGACAACAATCTCCTCACCTCCGTCGAAACCACTTGTTTATTCTTCAGCTTTGGCGTCTTTGCCTCTCTTTTTGTCCCGTTCTTGTTCTTCTTCTGGACAGCTGGATCTCGTGGGTCCAACTCGCACATACACCTATTGGGTGCATGTTTCGTCGGAGTTTCATCCGGACCAAACGATGTCGACAACAACACAGATCGAGTCCTGATGAGTTGCTGGGTTGTTCTCGGAAGAAGGTCGGATTCCGGCGACGACCCACATGATTTGGGTTTCCATGAATTGAGTAAAGGGGTTGATGAGCTTCTCAATAACATCTTTTCTTTCCGTCGGATGAATTGCAGATCGATTTATCCTATCATAACGAAAGCCAAGTAACCTCCGGGGTCCTCATTTGGAGGAGAGTGTAGAAGTGGTTGGCTCAATGGTCGTATAGAAACCAAACTATCGGTGATAAAGTATAAATCTAGAGCCGTTGATTGGCCAAATATTACGGAAAACGACAAAATTCAGACTGATATAAAACTGCACGTTGAATATTTTAACTTGTTTGGATGGTTTATCGTGGTGGGATATAATATAATAATATGATTAGTAAGAAAATGGTATTATTCATTAATTATATAGTATGATATGATATAATTTAATTTAATAATCATTGAAATTTCATTTTTTAAAATTATCAATTTGATAGTATTTTATGATTTTCTTATTTTTTTTATTATATTTTTACTTAAATTTAAATAATTTTAATTTATCTATTATTTTTTATTAAATTTTATTATAATATATATTGCATATTACTTATTTTTTTTCGCATTAACTTTTGAAACTTCTTTTTTCTCTCTCATCTTTACTTTCATATTTTAGTCAATTTTTTTTTAAAATTATTACTTTCTTATATTGTTCCTATGGATTGCAGATATATTATCTTACTATCAAAACAGAGGACAAGAGGTGACGATGACGTATAAATCAACGGCCCTAAATCAGCTTACTAAGCCATTAGCCAACCATACCTGGCTCCAAATATGATTGATTGAACCTCTAGGTCCCATGATGGGAACTTACTAAATGTATCTTCATTTTATATAATTTAAAATTTTATGGAATATACATTTGTAATCTTCATGAATATTTCATATTGTTCAAATCTTCCTTTAGTCAAATTTCAGAAACGATTTATGCAGTTAAAAACTTCAGAGTTTCAAGTGCAAAAATCAATCGGAGTTCAAACTCCATTAACGATTCATGAAGTTCAAACTCCAGAAACGATTTATTGAGTTCAAAGTAATAAATGTTTGGAAACTGTTACTCATAAAAAGTAGTTAAACACTGAATTTTTCTGCAACACTTTGGAAAAAATGACTCTCAAAGATGATAAAATAGCATATGCCATTGATCAATCTTTGTATCACACATAACACTGAAGTTTTCTGCAACACTATTAAAGAAAATGACTCTCAAAGATGATAAAATAGCATATGCCATTGATCTATCTTTGTATCACACATCTGGCCAAATTAACTATGTATCCTTATTAGAGACCTCTGAAATTATAACTATAAGATTGCAATC
>DF358090.1:6135-22324 GCA_000787875.1 Solanum virginianum | reverse complement strand
AAAAAAAAAATATATATATATATATATATATATATATATATATATATAGTAATTGTATATATCTTTTTGATACAATGACACATTGTTTTAGTTGATAATTTCTTTAAAAAAAATAGCCAAAATTTCATCCTTTCCGAATTAACTTTTTACTTAAGATCCATTTGGTCATGAAAATTTCGAATCCAATTAAAATTACAGTCTAAATTTGAAAAACAACTTATAATTTATTCATCCAACTGGCCACCGTACAATTTAATTTGCCACTCTCTTGTTAGTTATCATTGCATAGAGAAAAGACGATTGAACGTATTATATCGGCACATCTAATATACCTTGCTTAATATTAATATATATTTAGCATGGAGAGAAGAGTACAAAATTAGCGTTTAATATATCCTTACTATATTGATGATGCATATATACTATGAGTAGTAATTAAAATTTGTCCGTAATTAAGTTGGATGGTGGAGGATTAAGGTTGAAAGAGCTGATCTCTACATGTGCATTTCCAATAAAGAAGATAATAGTTCTCATGAGCTTGTGTTTTATATGGATGTGCATTGGTATTAGGTCTCCCTGGAATTACTGCAGTTGCCATGCATGGCTCACAATTCATGCACTTGTTTACACACCCTGGAGGCCTTGACCCTATAGCCATCTGCCTAACCATACTCACTGTACAAACACAAGTCCAAAAATATTTCAGCAATAGCAACATATTCACTAAGGCGTAAAACGCAACAAATACTAACCCAAAATTAAAAATCAGAAATACAATAATAATAAAATAATACTGCTACTATATAGGATAAGCACAATGCGAAATTTTTTTTACTACTACCTTCTACTGTAGAGGTTGGTTTTGGGAGCTACACGGACGGAGGGATAGAGGTAGATTGAAAAAGTATTGTAGGGAGGTGATAAGACAGAATATGGCGAAACTTGATCTCACCGAGGACATGACCTCAGATAGAAAGGAGTGGAGGTCACGAATTAGAGTAACAGGATAATTGGTTGGTACGGTTAGATGGATGTCTGGCTTTGAGGTATAGTAGGGTAGCAGTGTGTTATATCATGTGTTGTCATTATCAGTCGTATGTGTGTTAAATTTATCGTAGTTACATATTGTTATGTATTTTTCGTTATTAGTCGCCCTTTCTATTTCCTTTCTTTTCTTTTTTGTCATATCTAGTTTATTCTGCTTATAGGTTTTTGAGACAAGGATTTTCAGAAAACAACCTTTCTACTTCTATGAGGTAGTGGTAAGGTCTGCGTACATTATACCCTCTCCAGATCCCACTTGTGGGATTACACTGGGTATGCTGTTATTGTACTACCTTCTACCCTAATCTTCGATAAGAGGAAGAAAATCAAATAAAGGGACAAACTGTTATGAATATAACTAAGATGGAGGATGTGAGAAGATGTCAAATTACATTTAGAACTCCACAAAGATGCCTATATATAGAAGAGGAAAATACTCAATTACAGTTCATGCTTATGAGTTGTCTCTTTTATTTCTTAGTCGTTTAGATCAATTTTGGAACCTCTCTCCCTTCTTCCTTTTTATTTCTTCTTCTTCCTTTGGAAGATTTGTTACTAGTTTAGAGTGATTATAATGATAAACTCTTATATTTTGTATGTGTAAGTCCAATTATCCATATCAATATAATATAGGTTCATTACACAAACTCATTTGTATCAAAGTCTAAGAATTTAAATAAAGGGATTTAAAAAGTTGTACAAAAGGTTACACCTAAGAACTAAGACACAAATTCATATCTGGGTATCGATTCAATAGTCTATATGTAAACAAAATAAATATTTTATCCTCTTTTGCACAATATAATTTTTTTTCGATAAAGGGGATTCAATTGAACTTCTTCCTTCCGCTACTGTAATTACTCATTGATTACTACGGATTATAATAATTGTAAATTTTCATCATCTGTTATACACTTAAATTTTTGCCGTATTGAAAGAAGCAAGATACAAATTCTACCATGATAAAGAAGAAAATAGAGCAATTCACCTGATTGGGAAGGATGAAATGCTAGAGAGAAAAAAAGAAGCAATGTAAGTCCAAGTGAATAGTACCAGCTTGATAGAGCCATATAGGTTAACAAGTTATGAACTTTATATTCTCACTCAGTTTGTTTCTATTTTAGGTGAATATTATTGCAATACAAGAGATTATATTTATGGTGAGACAAGGTGAAGAACTGTTTCCAGAAAAGGGGACAATACTATTTATGCACCAATGACTTGACGTTTCACTTTGAAATTACAGTACACACTGATCACTGCTCCTAATTTTCCACATCTTTCTTGGATATGTTGCACCTACTATGACTATTTGAGGATCCTCGTTACGCTCAAAACGATTCATTCTATTTCATATTAAGTGAATTATTATATCATTTAACACATATTAAAAAAAATAAAGATAAAATTTATTCATGTTTTTTCATTTTTATCCTTTTCAAACTTTACACCCTCATTTAGTGCACCATTTATTTCTCATACAAAACTCAACCTTAGAAACTTAATTAATGAAGGGTAAAATTAAAAAAAAATTCCAACACATCCCTTGAAAAGTGAACAATTCACTTATTTTAAAACATCAAAAATTCCCTAACTATTAACTTAATATGAAACAGAGGGAGTAATTACTAAACCAATATCCAATTACTCGTTTGTTTGCTCTGTTTATCTTGTTATTGTACGCTATTTTTGAGGATTTTTCAAAAAGAACAAATATTTGAAATATAATAAGGCCAAAAATAGCTTAAATAGCTATAGTTTGCTTAAATTACGATTTATAGCTACATATTATAGGAGAGAGACGAGCAAGAAACTTGGGATTCCAAAAATAGCTTAAATAGCTATAGTTTGCTTAAATTACGATTTATAGCTACATATTATAGGAGAGAGACGAGCAAGATCGAGGGAGGCAGAAGAGAGGCAAGCGAGACTGAGAGAGAGAGGCGAATTGTATATATATATTTGTTAAATTGTATGTTATATATATATATATATATATTTGGCAAGCGAGATTGGGAGAGGCATGAGAGAAGCCAAGCGAGATCGAGAGAAGGCAAGTGAGAGAGGGTAGAGAGTAGAGAGGGCAAACTATATATATATATATCCATTGAATTAAATATGTATATTTGTCAAATAATTGTATATATACAACTGATATACGTATATATTTATATATCTGGCAAGAGATTGGAGAGAAAGGGGAGAGACGTGAGATAGATGAATAGAGGAGAGAGAAAATAATAATAAAACCCTAACTATAACTATAAATTGTAACTTTTTCAAACTATAGTGGTATAGTGTAAAAGCATATCATTTACCTTATAGTTAATTTTTTTTTAAGTATTCATATTTGCTTGTAAAATTTCCAAAAAGCTTTTTAAAAGATGAATTAGTAAAAAAAAATTATTTATAATTTTGTAATATGCTTATAAAAAGAAAAATAATTAATTAATATGGGACGAGGGAAAAGTAGACAAACAAAAAATGGACAGGGAATAGTAGGATGCGTTTTATGAGACCTCGTAACTTATGTCGTCGATTCAAAAGGGTAAATTTTACGATTTCCTAGGATTTTGAAATGCCTTCTCGCACTTCACTTTTGGAGGTTTCACCTACACAAAATTAAACCAACTTTTTGATAATATGAATCAATCAATCTTTGTCTTTTGATATAGAACGATTTAGTCGAGTTTCTTCGGTCTCCGCTTTTGGAGGCGGGAGTGCTTGGTCGCTGAGGGTTCCAACGAAAAGACCCGTAAATAATAAATAATAAAACAATGACATTTCGTGCTCATTTTAAAATTTCTACTTTGTTATTCCCATCATCCGGTAACCACAGGATGATCCACAAGAAAGGTGGCAGGATTCGAACCTATGGCCGACCTGCCCCTGACCTGCTGGGTTGGGTGGCCGGGTTAGCACCCCTCGTCGCCTCTGTACCCGAAACAGAGGCGCTGGGTAGGTAAAAAAATTAAAAGGACATCTAAAAAAATTTTGATACCAAAAAGGTAGAGGCCCAGCTCCTACTGCACCTTACCTTTAAAAATTAGCCATAAAGGTGATACTCAGAAATATTTTTTAAAATTCTTTTTTGGTCCTAATTTGGCTAACACTTGGTGCTAATTTGGTCCTAGCAGGCGTTGGTAGTTTACAGTATACTCCCTCCGTCTAATAATAGTTGTTCACTATTGACTTGACATAATTAAGAAGCAATAAATGATAAATCATCCTTTAAATTTAATAAATATAATGTCTTGAAAAATATATAATAGGAAGAAGACATTAATTAATGAGAAAGGTAAATTGAGAACTTTTAATATAACGGACAAGTAAAAATGAATCGTGGGAGTAAAACTTGACTCATAAGTTCATGTATTTCCAAATAAGTTCATGATTGATGTGAAGAAACCATAGCAAGGACTATTTCAAAGAATAATTATTCACTAGTATTGTTGATTTATTGGACTGTGAATCTCTATAAAATTTATATGTATCTGAAATTTGTAATACAATGCAATCATAAGTATTTATTCATAAAATGAATAGAAATATATGATTTATTAACTGAACGTATTAGGATATTCTATTACCTTATTTATAAGGATGACTTACTCATTTGATAAGATTGTACTAGTATAAAAGTTCAGATAATTTTGATAGTCGGAGTTTCAACTTTCATGAGAGGAAATTACAATTTGTAAAAACTCAACTTATAACTTCAAATCAACCTAATTTCAAATTGCCAATTATCGGAAATCATCATGTCTAAAAAAGTCCTTAGAACGTTATTAAGTCGGAACTGTTTCACATATAAGACTATACGAGCAGACTTAGGACAATTATTAACTGTCCTAATGTCTAAACATGACTATATCAGTACAAAATGTTTCAGTTTACCTGAAGTTGATTACGTTTCATTACAGGAGCTTCATTAGTAACCTCCTGCATTCATAGTCACAAAGCAAATCAAATTTACATCAGCCTAAGTATCTGTCTGTACAGAACTGTTCATCATTCATCAATAAAATAATCCCTTGCTTACAACATGTCAATCGTACAGTCCTTCCAGCTCCCAAAAATCCATTAGGAAATCTACCATTTCCTGCCAGTTTTACATGAGCATTTGTAGTGCCACTCAAACAGAAATATGAGGAGCATTGACTTCTTTTAACTCTATTGTGCATACTTACAGCAAGCGGGATAGGCTCGGGCAATGGCTTGTTGCTCCCAAACAAACTATCATATGTAGCATTCCAGCTGCAAAGGCAAAATTACTTAGAGGAAATGCAGACAGAAGGAATTCATCAGAGAGACGATAACAACACAAAATTACTTATCCACTTCCTAAATCCAGTTAAAGAGTAAACTAACACAAGCAAAACCACCTATACGTTCCACATTTTCCTTGTTTTTCTTTCAGTATTATCATCCTTCAAAAGCTTTATACTTTAAAGCTGAAAATTGATCATTCAACATGGAAATATTTCAGCGAAGGTCAAATGCAAGTTAGACATCATTTCATTGGAATGTGGCATATTACATGCCACATGAGATTTTGACAAGTTCTAAAAGTATTCTTTTCACAGTTTTTGCAGAAAGTTTAAGTACCAAACCGAAGATAGATTTTATTTGAGAATGTAAACTTAGCTCCTCCATGTACCACTTGCAAAGTTGAAAACAATTTTATACAGATAAGTTGGTTGACCTGCCACTAAGGTCTCGTTTCTTTGAAGAGGAGGAGAACATATAAAATAACATGCTCTACACTTAATCAAAACACGTGAAAAGATACTTTTATTATTCATCAACTAAACATTATATAGAATTACAAAGATATGGGAAGATATTTACAATCCCAAACAATATGCAATACAATCCTACGAGATACTCCAATTGATTTACAATAATTAAGAACCACGAGATACTCATATTGATTTACAATAATTAAGAACCACAAGATACTCCAATTGATTTACAATAATTAAAGAAGGCTAACTAATTTTCCTTACTCATGTTGACACACTTCAGTGATTTAGAGTTGGTCTATGCCTTCAAGAAAGAATAACGTTAAAGGCTGGATATAGGGCATTGCAAAATGTGAAGCATTATTTACTATCTGGATCAACAAATTCGTAAAATTTTGAACTTTCCTCAAAGGAAAACATACATATATTACCTGGCCTCCCTAGAAGCTCCCACTTTTTTTGCTCCCTGGTTGAGGTGGAGGGTGCTTACACTTGAGCAACTCCCTTTTGTCATGGGTAATTTATATGACAAGATCTATTCACACCTTAAGAATAGAGATTAAGTTGAGCAAATTTATAAACAAAAAAACTGCTCTATATGCTGTCATGCCAGCAGTTTAGAATACCGAATGTGGAAGATCAAAAACTTCAGTGCTTAACACCACTAAATCACTGACACCTAATCCAAAGAAATTTTCATATTCCAACCTTTGCATGCATGACTATCAACTATATCTTATGCCTCTATATATCCTTTTTTTTGTCGATAGGTATATGTAATGCCTCTATATCAAAGAGAACAAAAGGTTCCCGAAGACAAACATCTCACTTTAGTTTAGGTTCACGAAGCTGTTGTGGTTGGTTGACAAGCCTCTTGTGTCCTCTCCATTGCTCTCTGATTTGGTTCCAGAGGTGTAGTCCTGACAAAACATGTGTACATAAAATAATTGTTCATTAGACCTATAAAAGATGATAAAATCCATTATATTAAGCCAAACACCTAAAACAATGTATTGAGTCTAAATAGAACTTACTAGAGATAGAGCTATTATCTTTTATCACTCTCAATAGCATGATGGTATATAATCTAGAATATCAATTTCACTTATTCATATCATAAATTTCTTTGAAAGTTCAGGAAAAACACCACCACCACCAAAACAACCAAAAAATGATGAGAAGAACAAATTTATCAGTAAAACCTTATTGCTGATAAAACCTTATGGTTGCTTTCACCATCTAAAATCAAATATCATGAAATTCAATTACTTATATATATAGCTAATGAATTAACCATTTGTATAAACTAGAAAGTTTGTTTTTCACAAACGCCAATGTACATCTAACAACAAAGTTAACACAAGAATAAACATGTATTCACAATGGAGAGTCAAATTTACCATGATTTACAAATTCAGCAGGGTTGTTTGGATTTGCAGTCGCATGACTATCATGTGTCAGTGTAGATGTACTAACTGATAGGTTGATTTCTTGCGACTTACCTACACTTCTGTCCATGCCACACGTGCTGGATGTCCAAAAGTCCTCCAATATTTTAGCTTTATAAATCACCTGATATTGACGTTTCTGATCTTTTACAGGTTCATGAAGTGAGGAACTTAATTTGGATTTTATTATAGCATTCCAAACAACCACTGGTCTGTTACAAAAGATAGTTGTTTCTGTTAGAATAAACTAAACACGAAAAAATAAAATAAAAGGTATTATTATCTTGAGTTGAACAAAGAGAAAACTGAAGTAAGGTGAACAACTAGCCCACCAGTGCTGTCGTTGCCTTTGATGTTGTTCATCACATTTACATTTATCAATGATCTTAAATGTTCAACTTTCTCTGCAATATTAGACTGTTACCTGTTACACCTCGAAACTGTGCAGTGCTATCATTAACTGCTTCTAATCAGACTGGGACTTAGGAACACATGTATAAAAAGCCCCACCCACTCAGTGTATATGTTAGAGGAATGTGGAACCAAGTGAAATACAAAGACTGGTTGTCTCCTTGCAGAGAGTAATTTTCTGCCAACCTCCTTCTCCTGCACCTCTAACTTAATTTTTATCGACCATCAATCCCTTCAATAATTTTCCGTGTTATTCCTGACGTTATACTCCGGTTAAAGATTTCTTCTCTTTCTTTCTTCAGCTTAGTCTCTCTGTTTCCATTCCTTTTCTTCTATCAAAAAGCACTTTGTCATTTTCTCTAAATATATAGACGATTTTGAAATGGCCAACCAATAATTTGGATGAAATGAAGCTCCACCATGTGTCTAGGTATGAGTAAATTTTTTCAGTCTTTATCCACTTAACTTTCTTGCCTATTTCATTGTTTGCTTTTATTACTTCTGTTACAATCATTGGGTAACTTAGGCCTAGAGTAATAATGATGAGAAAGCTAATGATAGTGGCAAGTAACTAAGACATCATGGTGAGAGGAGCTTCTTTTTTTTATTTTTTTTGGCAGGAGGCAAATCCTTGAAAATCACGAAAATTGGTGATAATTGGCACGAGAAAAAACCAGTCCATAAGATATTTGCTGATGGATTCAACATGATGTTTTCTGTAAATTCTTGACACTTGCACTTCAGAAGGTTCTGGGAAATCTATAGGAGATGAAGGAACATTGATCGGGTATACTCGTGCTTCATCTTCCAAAGTTTTAATGCTTATGGTAGATGTAGCAGTATTTTATCAGTGAAAGGTAGAAAGACGACCTTGGCAATAATTCCTAAAAGTCAGAAAGATGATGGCTGGGAAGAGATTGCTGATAAAATTGTGGAATTTATGGAGAAAGAAGTCTGTCCAATGGAGGTACCAACTCAGAACCAGAAGAAATAGAGTCACGCGCCGGTAGCAATAATCAAGAGCTCACCAAGTGGACAACATTAAGATCCAAGAAAGAAAATGTGAAGATCATTTGGAATTTGTCACAATATGCTTTTCAGAGTGATAGGTGATAGACTTGGTGGATTTGTATAACTTGAGTTAGAGGCCCATAATTAAATCACACATGCGATGGGCAAGAATAAACGCTTCGCTGGAGTTACAAATCCGAAAAACAAGTGTACTTTAATTTGCAAACTGTGAAGTCCACGAGAACTTAAAACTGCAAAATGTGATATTCTCAATTGTTTTCTATATCCATTTTTCCTTGCTGCCTGAACTTAGTATATGTCTGGAGATGTTGCATGCTCCAATGCTCTATTTCGAGCATGTTTGGATTATGACTTATAAGTCATAAGTTAGAAATATTACTTCTAAGCACTTTTTTGTTTTACCCAAATACTATAAAACTGCTTAAAAACACCTCAAATAAGTCAATCCAAATAGGCTCTTAGTTACGGAGAAGACCATATTTGGAACTTGCACTTGTAAAATGCATCATAACTTAGGTGTCATCTGAAGAGGAACAGAGTATCAAAAAATAACAATTGTAGTAACTACAACCACTTTATCAATCACGATGTTCAATTTCTTTCTTAAGGAAACTATAGCATATGTCAAGCCTTTCTGAAAAAAGCTTCTAGAAATCCATATACCGGAACTGTGAACAAATTAAGTCATCCATTCTAAGTATATGAGTTTTACCACAAATACTGAATAATTGATTCGTTTAAATAGCTTTCGAGTTTCGTCTCTAATGCCTTTCAATTATAAGAAAATGGGCACGTGTTGAGAAACCCTAATTTACTGGGGGAAACAGGTAGAATGCTAAAACCCTAAGCAAGGAAGTAGTGGAGATAAGATGGAGGAATTACCACAGCAATATCGATTGCTCCGTCAGTGCCTCGCCTTCTGATCAAACTTTAGACGACCAACTTTTTCACGCTTCAACTGCCGCTTAATATTTCTTTGTCAATTTCATTTTAACTTACTTTTCCCGCTGCCCTTCTTAGTAATTTCCTTTTCTTTTTCCCAACTTTTCTTTGGCAACAAAAAATGTCACTTTCTTTTCTACAATTATTTGAAAATCAATGAAAATTTTCAAATTCAAATCATAATCAAAATTTGGAAAATACCCAAAAATCTTGTTGTACTTTTTTTACTTCCAAATAATCAAATATTATTTGTAAAAATTACGATCAATCAAAACTTCAATTTAAAAAACTTTAAATAAAATATTAAATTATGGCCAAATGCCTACATAAATTGTGCCCGGGACAACGCCTACAAGTCTATGGGGATAACGGACAAATCAGTAATAGTCTTGCACTGTGAGAGCTCGATTAAAAATAACTTATCTCAAATTAATTATTTTAAAATTAATTATATTAATATGTTAGAAAAATTTATTCTGATATAAATGAACGATCGCTACATAGACTAAGATTAGGATGAAATTATTGGAATTCCTTTGTTCTTTGTTAGAGAATTTGATAGTTTTAAATTTTCTTAAGAAAAAGTTGCTAAGAGTGTCCCAAAAAATTGACGCATGAATTTAAATTTAATCCGGTGGCGACACATACCCCAATATTCGAAGAAAAAAAAAACTGTAGATCCCAGAAAAATACAGTACATCTAACCATTAATTAGAGATTCCAGAAAAATATACTAATAAAGCAGTTCCTAATTTCAAAAGAAAACCATTTCACACACTATTATTTACAAATTACAGAAAATTTGTTTGCCCTAATTCCTCTGTTTTTGCATTGCAACAAGAAGAAAACAAAGAGGAATTAGCCTAAATTGATCAATAAGAAAATCCCATTCTTTGAACCCGATCCTTGAGAATCCCAGCGTACAAAGCCACCCTATTTCCTGGCATCCCCAAAATCTCATTCCCACAACAATTAACTCGACTTTCTGTAAATTTCCTCATTTGTTTTCTTCTGTACTCCTCGCCATTGCCGCTTGAGCTTTTCACATCAGCTGCAAATCGAACTCTCTTCTTTTTCTTTCTTGTTCCGTCCTTGTTCTTCCCAGCTAAAAAAAAGGTGAGAAAGTACCTAATTAGAATTAACTAAGCCAGAAAACCAAGATCACAAGAACTATGCTCTGTTTGGCCATAAATTTTGAAGTTGAAATTTGAAAAAAAATTCAAAACCTGTTGTCGAACGCTAGTACCTACCTGAAGACAAACAGGACTTGAGAATCTTCTTTTGATCAGGTGGGTAGTCTTGTTGATCGGAAAGATGGGTCGCCGGGAAGTACTTGACCCGGAAAAGATCGAGTAAAATCACTGTGCCGGCAGAAACCGCCATGGCAGTCGCCAAGACCAATCCTTGTGAACCTAACATACTTGACATAGTATAATCGATTAGCAATTTAAAAAGGGTGTAAAATGTATTGAAGAATTAGTGGGTGGGTTGAGGAATAGGAACTTTGTATGGTGTACAACTTATGAACAAACAAGGAAATTGGAGTTGGTGTAGATTTTTCAGGTATAAAATAAGACGACTGATTTCTTTTGATTTTCCTTTTTCACTTTTTGTTTAAATGGTTAAAAGATGATGTTCCAAGCGTTTGATGTAGAATTAAGTGAGCTTTTGCTTTCAGCAATGCACCGCACGGCAAAGAAGGAGGGACAAAGTTGTGTTCAAATTGAAATTTGGGGTTTTAGAGTTCCTACAAAGTCATGTGTTTCACTTGAATGAAATAAAGAATCTTTACAAACAAAGTGGGCAAATGTTGGAGACGTGGAACTTCTCTCTACTATTTTTGCACTTCAACTTTTGCTTTATAATCACTAAGACCCATTTGAAAAGTCATCCTCGTTATTAAATTTAATATAATAAAATTGATTTGATTTGTTTGATTGATCGTGTAATTATCGATAAGAGTGCATTTGGTAAGAGATATGAATTACTATGAATTATTGATAATTACATGATGTAATTATAAATTGATTAATTTTTATTTTTATTTTTTTGTTTAAATTTATTTTTTTATTTTACAATTTTAAATTCTTTTTATTTTTTTTATAGTTTCTAATATTTTCTAAAAATGTATCTTTTTAAATTTTTATAATATTTATATTTTATTCTCAATTTTCACTTCATATAATGTCATGTAATTTTCGTATTTTTTATTTATTTTATGTTTATTTTTTCTTTAGCATAATTTTGTTTATAATATTTAAATCAAAGTTGAATTCATTGTTAAATAAGTTATAGACTTATGTTTTTCTTTTACTTTAAATCATATTTATATACATTACGTTAAAGTTTGACATAAGAGTACTATGTTAAATTTTTTGTTTTAAATTTAAATATATGTTGCATTTCCAATTTTATTTGTTTTAGGAGTATCAACTCGATATTTTACATTATAAGTTATTTCTTTTTAACTAGACTAGATAGATAATCTTTCATATAATGATTATTAAGTTTATGATGTTATATATATAATATTAATTTTTTTTGTCAAACATAAATTTCATGAAGTTCATAGAATTTTTTTACTTTTAAATGTCACGATTGATTTAATTAATTTATTAATCAATATATTCTCAAAAGACAAAATATATTTTAAATATTTAATTTAATCACATTTATAAAGTTTCTCATTTTTTAAATATAAATTCTTAATTTTATTTTTTAAATTTAATATAATTTTATAATTACACTTGTCCAAATAAACGTGATACTTATAATTTATCTTAATAGTTACATCAATTTCAAACTGACCCTAAAGAATTATGCTTCTTACATGTCATGAGCAGAGCTAACCACTTGTGTCGCAGAAACAGATTTATGAGTTGTCGTTTTTAACATAAATTTGACAGTAATATTTGAGAAAAATTGTAAGTATTTCAAGTTAGATTGAAAAGAGTTGTTTTTAAAAATGAAATTTTATTGAACATGTATTTGATTTCAGAAAATGCTTAAATTTTGGGAGGGTAATTTTTTATTATTTTTTTACTTATAAAGGTAGTTAGAATCAATCTCAAACGAAAGTGAAAAATTGACGAAAATTTTTGAAAAGCAAAAGGTTTTATATCCAAACGGGTCCTTTAAATTTGTATTGAACTTCAAGAGAAAAAATCTCGATTATTTTTGTGGCCAAAGTATTATATAAAGACTTCTCTTATTTTTTTTAAAAAAATCACGTTTTCGAATATGATTTTATATCGAATTGATTTTAAGTTGAAATGTTGTTTAAATATATAAATTGAATTTCTTAAGTTGTATTTTTCTCATACCATAAAAATCCTAAAAGTCATGAAGACCATTAAAATTTTCTCAATTCTTATACAAACAAGTAAGTCATCGTCAATAAACAAAATATTGTAATATCCTAAGGTACCACAATGATAAATTGCATATCTTTATTTCTATTTGTAAATATAATGCACCTCACATGGTGTCGCCGAAAAAAATTTTTTTTCGGCGACACCATGTGAGGTGCATTTTAATATTTGTGATTATAAATTTTCAAATACAAATAAGTTTATAAAAAGTTACTAGTTGACAATTGTATGAACTAATTATTATTTCATATAATTTTTTTGGTACGTACAACCTTTTCAAGGTGAACATGAGTTTTTTCTATTATTTTTTTTCAAAATTTAAACTGATGGGTCATTAGATATAAGTCAAGTTTTATATTTTTTAAAAAAAAATTGAAATTACAATATAGAATCCCAAATCTTTTTTTTTTTTTGTGGAAGTTAAATTTCAAAATTATATTCTCAAATCACATATCTAAAAGCCAACTAATACTGATAAATTCTAAATGAAAAAATATTAGCATTTTATGATCGAAGCTATAGTGTTGAACCTAGAGTTCCTTCGTCCCTTCACAACTTACAAGGGGATACCATGAAAAAGGCAAAAGAAAAATCAGAACGTTTGGTTCATTTGAACTAAGAATCAGACAAAATTGATACTTTAAGAATTGCTGTGCACCTTTCGTTCCATGTGATTTGATATTCTTGAAAAGAGAGATGAAATTTTGTTTCTCTTTTTTGTGGATAACATTTGTCTGTTCTCTTGTACCTCTAGAATTCGAAAGTAACAGAAAACTATACTAAGCCCCGTGATATATAGGAGAACATGAATAATATTTAGGACGAATCTTCCAAAATGTTATAACAATACTCTAGTAGTGATGGACTCAGTATTTTCATCAAAAATATTCATACTTTTAAAATATGTATAGATTATTTTTATATTAACGATATTCAATAATTAATATATTTCAAAGTATCTATATTAACTTATATATTAAAAAAAAATTCGATAAAAAATGTTAATTTGATCACGAACGATGAATAGATTGTGTTGATGATTTGAATCCAAATGTCACAGTTGATTGGATTAGGCAAATACTAGAATTAGGTGTTTGATAAATAATACTCTAAGGACCAATAGACACGTTTCAGTGTAAATACTTGTAAGCAATAATGAAAATTGAGGCTGGTCCAATTACCAGACAAGTGGACAAATTGCAAACGAAACCCTTAATATCTGGCCACTTGTCTGATTTATTCAGTGCATGCAACTTCATATCTCTGCATCTCATACATGTCAAATACTGACTGGAACATACAGACATCTGTGTGAAGAGAAATTAACTCACTAAAAGTCACGAGATACAGTAAACTTTGCTTGACCCATATGTGCGTTTAGCTCAAGGAATTTGGTGGATTGTTTCAATTATATATTTGGGGATTATCTCTGAATAAGTTATTTCGGGATGTATCATCAAACCTTACATATGAGATAACTTCATCTATTACTGTGATATAAATAATGAGATAAATAATTCAAAGACTATCTTATATTCAGTGGCAAAATCTGCATTTTTGTCAAGGATATTCATACTTCTAGAGTATAGATGGATAATTTTTGTATTAGGAGTTTTCAGCAATTAATATACATCAAAATATCTATATTTAATTTATATATTTAAAAAAGTTTTCCAATAAAATATTTACTCTGATCATTCTTGATTGAATGTAGTTCGGCGTCTGCTTATACTTCTAACTAAATGCACGATCAAATAATCGATTATTATACCCTATAAATGATTGTTAATATGTTGATATAACTTTTGGTGTGATGATTGATCATAATTCATAAGTCAACTAGTTGTGAAAATTGATGCAGTAGTATTATTTATCAAGAAGACAATGGGATCAGCAAGAAAATAACATTTCCAAAGAATCCAATACTAGTATCCTTTCAATCGACATACAAGATAAAAAGTTGTAACAAAAACAAGAATGAATTAGCTAGGAACCTCGTCTAATCTCACATGCACATTCCACTAAAAACTGCATATGATTTTATTAAAGTAACATTCTAAACTTAAGTAGTGAGGATAGGAGGAAGTAAGTCAGACTTAGTACCAACAACCTTAGCGTTGGAGTCAGGGAAGTAACTATTTCCATGCAAATCGGTGATGTCCCCATCGTTTGAAAGTCCGACGGGGTATCGCAGTAAGTGACCAGGCAGATCAGTTTCTAGATTGTCACTTGTATAGAGATCCCAGTATTTATCAGCTATTCCATTCACCATCTTCACACATCTTTCTGTCTCTGGATGTAGGAACGTGTCGTCGACCATACCCATGTGCTCATACCACAATGCCATTCTGAAACCATGAATTTGACCCCTTGCTGGTTTTGCCGTCGTCAAATGATGAGGCTGGTATGCTCCCATCGCTATCTCTGAATCCCTTGCACCGTCCATTGACCTCTGGTTTATGTTGGCTGATCCAACTATAATGTACTCATCATCAACTATTGAGAAATGAAGTTAGTAACAGGCAATGCTAGAGTATGTATTTCTTGACGAGTAAATTTCTTTTTTCAAAGAGTCAAATTTAAGATTAAAAGAGGAAATTGCAGACCAGAACTTACCAATCATCATCTTGGAATGGACATAGATCATGAAGCGACGAGCCTCCTGAGCTCTTTCGTAATCAGTATCAGGTTCAGGCCCTTCTGAAGGTTCATATTCTCCTTCCTGCTTCACCTCTCGATTAGCAATGCAAAAAAAAGTCAAATAATCCCTTGGATGCTCGTCGATACCTTTATCTCTGATAGCCTGAAATATATGTTTATACATCATCTCCATTGTCCTCCTTTGCCAATACAATATTGTTTGTACAGATGCACTATCAGGAAGTCCTTCTGGCCACATTGGAACAAGAACATATACAGTAAATCTTTCCCCTGCTTCAATCTTGCTCACAATTTTCAATGCAAGTTCTTTTGGAATGAGATGCAAAGCACCTACCTCCTCCACTTTATCATCACACTGCCAATCGTAACTGCTTCCGAGAAAATACTGATTTTCAATGTAGATGAAATTCTTTGCCCGGCGAATAGCAGTGATGTAAGCATCTTGGATACTTCTATCGACAATGTTGTTCTTCCCGCTCACCAGGCCGGACTTTACTGATTCTTCTGGTGAGTCAGGAAAGCCGAAAGCTGCCTC
>DF358091.1:82904-99067 GCA_000787875.1 Solanum virginianum | reverse complement strand
GAGGCTGCTGCCATCCTACCGTAGGGTAGGGACAAGGTGGGGTGGCCCACGACTGTGGCCCCCAAGCTGCCCATGGTGGATAATACCACGACGGGGCAACGGGGCCTTGCTGCTGCTGCGGCTGTGCAGTGATGCGATTGCCCCCGCCGCTGCTTTGTTCATTGTCGCTGCCATCGCGGTTGTTGTGGCTTCCGCTGCTGTGACCGCGGTTGTTTTTCCTGCCACGATTCTGCGAAGTGCCACGAGTATGAGCATTACTTTCAAAATTATGGGGCTTTCCATTACCGGAGAAATGCTGAAAAGTAGCATTGTGGGAAACAAGAGCAGCAGGTGAGCTGACACCGTGAATTGCGTCCTCAGCATGGCTATCTTCCTCAAGCTCAAGCATCGACCGGACAATGTCAAAGGATAGGAGAGGAGTACGGTGCTGCATCGTTGTGCAAAAAGTCTTATATTCATCCGACAACCCTCGCAGAAGGCGAAGAACAAGTCGTTCATTGGAAACTTTGTGACCGACGTTAGCAAGGTTGTCTGCAAGAATTTTCAGCCTGGTGCAGTAGGCTTTCACATTCAGAAAATCCACCTGTTTGGTGTTGGTGAACTTTGTGTCAAGAGCGAGAGCCCTAGCTAATTTATTGTCTTAAAAAAGGTGAACAAGGCCGTCCCAAGCCTCAGCTACGGTGTCCTCTGGATGAATAATCGTGTTGAGAAGATCATTAGATTTTATTATCCTAAAAAAGGTAAACAAGGCGGTCCCAAGCCTCGGCTGCGGTGTCTTCTGGATGAATGATCGTGTTGAGAAGATCATTGGATATGGTGCCATAAATCCATTGCCGAACAATTTCATCCAGCCATTCCTATAGTGCCGTAGCAGGAAGTTTCTCGGCTGTAGTAGCCGGTGGTGGCACGATGGGGGAGGTAGGAGGTAGGATATGGTCGATCACCAAGTTGTCACGATAATGGAGTTTGAAGAGGGTAGCCTAGTTATTGTATTGGCTTTCTTCGTAGTCAAGCACAATAGGAATGCATGATTTTATATTGGTGACGGTAGTCACGGGATACAACTTGGAAGTGTCAGCCATGGAGAAGAGGAGGAAAATAAAGAGAAAGAGTGGAAGAGAGGGGGTCGGCGGCCAAGGGTTTTAGGATGCTACGGTTGAGAAGAGGAGGAAAATAAAGAGAAAGAGCGGAAGAGAGGGGGTCGGCGGCCAAGGGTTTTAGGATGCTACGGTTTTTAGGAGAACCTAGTCTAATACCATGTAAGAGAATATTTTCCTGTGTCTCCTTTGTTCACATGAATGGGTTAATATACATGATTTACATCCTAAAATAGAACTACTAATTAGGAGCTAATATATGTTATCCTAAAATAGAACTACTAATTAGGAACTAATATATGCTATCCTAAAATAGAAGATTACAAAATATTACAAGAATATATTTTACATATTCTGACACTATGAAGCTTCTATCAACTCATAAGAAGGTGTCAAGACATGTTCAAGGCTACCTCAAGACAACAATAAAAAAGAATAAGCTAAAATAAAAGAGTTCCTCGGAAAGCAAAGAGGTTTCACCATTGTTTGAGACTGAATAGATCATCAACGAAGTGTCAGCTGAGGATCTCTAAGACCTGTATCTACATCGTGAAATGATGTAGCGCCGAGTGGTGTCAGTACGTGGAATGTATGGTATGTAATATAGCTGAGCTGAATAAAATGGAGAGAAAACTCAATGACAAAAGCAAAACACAGCTCAATCCAATATGATATGCAAGTTTAAAAATTAATTTAATAATATAAAATAATAACTTTCAAATCAACTCAATCATATGCAATTTCATTAAATCAAATTCAATTTTATCATTAGGAAGTTTCTTTAACCGACAACCATCACCATATGAATGAGTGATGATACAACGCTTTGCACTGCCGTTGCCGCAACCATCCAAAACCTTGCCGGGGTAAGGGACGATTCAAATTATTGGATCCAAAAATTAAGTCCTTTTTTGGGACAAGAGAGGCTAGGCCTCTATCCGACACTGGCTATGTAGTTTATGGGACTTGAGTTCTTTCAACTCTTACCCGAATCGGTGCTAATACTACTCCCAAAATTTGTGCTCATATCTATTAACAATTCAAATCATCTCATCAAGTTTCAATAGACCTTTTTATCAATTCAATTTCATCTCAATTCATCAATACTTTCAATTATAAATCATGTACTTTTTTTAATAAAAATAAATATTCCTCAAAAGTCATACATAGCTCATCAAGACTCTATTCTCAAAACAACATTGAACTCAATACCACACTCCTTTAAATATATATATATGTATGTATGTATGTATGTATGTATGTAATACTAGTTCAAATCACTCTTTCTATCAATGCATAAAAATCAGCATCTTTACTCAAACACATATATAACCTTGATTTAGAATAATACTTTATTTAATACATGAAAAATCATGAATCTCAATATCAAATAATGCATGGGAAAGCCATGATCATTAACTCAACTAGGATTCATGGGTAAGTAGCCACAAAAAATAATTCCAACAGTAAAATAATAATAATTTCAATACATAATTATATAGAACTCAATAGAAGAAGAATTGACTCAATTGGAATTCAAACATTAGATTTTTACTCAATTCAATACTCATTATTAGACGTGGGGCGCGTGGACAAACTCAATCCAATGTTATGATAGCCTTACATACCTGAAAAATTGATACTATAATCGAGATTTGATGAATACTAGCTTTGTTGTAGAAATTCTTTGATTTTCGAACCTTTATGCTTGTTCTTGAGAAAAAACTTCTCTTTGTAGTTCCCTTAGAGTTGAAGAACTTAAAATAAATATTGGTTGAAAGTATTCTCTTTGATTCTTGAATTTTTGAGTTGGAATCTTTAGAGTTCTTGATGAAGAACTCTAATTCTTGAAAAAGAAGGATCAAGAAATCCTTTCTTGGAATTCTTGAATTCGTTTTATTGAAACCCTAGGTTATGATTTAATATTTCTCTTAGAGATTCATGAATAGATGAACAAAATTGGGTTCAGAAGCTTAAAATTTATGGAGAATAACTTACCTTGATTATGGATCTTGAAAGCTAACTCTAACTTGATGATTCTTGAGCGTTTATGTTTAGGAGTGAAGGAGAGAGTTTTATTTATGAAAAATTGACTTCTATATGTTTTGAGACACTAAAATAAATTCTCAAAGGTTATAGGATTAAAATACCTTCATAAAGTAATAAAAAAAGATGTCATTAACTTGTCCAAAAGAGTTTGTGTCCAGTCCGCGACGCGTAGCTGTCGCGGGCATTGGACAACTCTGCACATCCCCTGTAAAACGGTCATAACTTTTATCTCCGAACTCCAATTAAGGCAAAATTAGATGTGCTGGAAAGATAATTCAAAGATATTTAATATGATTTATTATAGGTCACCTAACTCATAATATTTAAGGAGATATGCACGTTTGAAGTTGACCCTTATATAATCTAATGCGTTAAACTCAACCAATAGGAAGATTTTGAACTCAACTAAGTATTAGAGATCTCTTATGACCCTAATCCACTTTTAATACACTTATAACATGTAAGAATAATAGTTAAAACCTAGGTACATGTAAAATATTACCAGGTTCAAACTTACATATTTGTGATGAAAAAAGTCGGATCCTAAAAATAGAGTTGTGGGGTGTTACAAAGATGATCATGAAAGTGGCTATGGGTTAGGATTTTGATATAATATTGACATTGTATGCCATTGTTCATTGAATCCTTTATTTCTTCTTTCATTTAGATGAATAAAGAGCCAAAACTTTGAGAAAAGCAAAGATTCAGCACTTTAGAGATTAATATATATTTGTTAACTAAATGTTAATATTGCCTACATGTATATGAATTGAAAAAGATGGAATAAATCTAAAGAAATGGCTAATTGTGATCAATTGTATACAATGGACTCGTTATTTGATTTTGCAATTGTGTATCATTCATTGTGGTTAGTGATTATTGGATTTGGTATGATATTCCAACACATATTGGATCGGATGTCAAGTTTCGTCACATATTGAATAAAATGTCATGTTGCAACATATAATTAGATTAGGTGTCATGTTTTGACCCCTAATTCGTTCGGATGTCACATTCTGACACACTAATAGTTTGAGTGTGGGTTATATGAGAGAACCATCATTGATTGTTGCATTTTAGATTGACATTGTGAATAGTATGCTAAACATAAAGCAATAATTTGTTAGTGTTTTTTTTTGAAGAGTAGTTTTAACTATGTCGTGTTTATTGGTATATATTTCACTTTTTGGAATGGTCACATGATCTTACCAATACACTATTGTTGTCTATACTAATACTACAGTTGTTCTTTCTTTGTCAAGGATATGGCATCTTTAGGCGGGTGTTGACAAACTTCAGATAGGAGATTGGTATTCCACGAAATTCAAGGGTGAGTCATCTTATTCAAGCTACCATTAATTCATCTATCATTTTAGTCCATTTCTGTCATGACCCGGACCTAGGGTCTAGAAGTGACATGGCGAATAGGAACCCGACGGTCCCCAAACAAGCCTCAAAGTATCCATAATCACATAATCGGTTTAAAAGTGTACACAAATAGTAAACATATAGTTATAAGGGATGGGAAAGTAGGACTCACGCTATGGAGATACTATAGGGAAAGGGACTAACATGGATTCACATAAAACGTAGCAAATAAAGACTAAGGGACGGGTAAGTATGACTCATTCTATGGGGGCAATTCGGTACTTAGGATCTTTCGCGCTTCCATATCAAAGCATACATACATATCAAAAATTCTCATAATCAATCCATAATAGCCATATCTAAAAGGTAACCATGACCATAAGCTTCAATACAATACATGACATATAGATCCGACGAAGTCTCCAAGATGTCCAACAATGCCTCTAGACATATAACGAGACCTGCCACTCGAAGACTATTGCGAGCCCCTAAGCAAACCACCTAGTCTCATTGCATTCACCTAGTTAATTCATTTGCGGAAGATATAAAGAATTAAAAGCGCTATGAGCTCACCCTCAAAGTAAATAGCAAAAATGGGAACAAGATAAGGTAGATAGATGATGGATTATCCTTGGAAGATAGGACTCACCACAACAAATGTCTCAAATTTGATCTAGCCATCAAACGGTAGATAAAAGTAGTCTCCGGTTCCTACATGGTGAGATCATGTATGCAAAAGTATGTGTTAGTATGGTTGAATGTGCTAAGGAATGTAATATAAACAAGATGCTATGAAACTCATGATGCATGAAATGCAAATGATGCTTATATATAGTGGGGATGTGACCTCAACCGACATGAGTAAGACCAAGCGAGCTATAACTTGGAATCTCAATAAAATCCCTTCATCGATAAAGAGCTAGTCTACTTGCCAAAGGTAACCATACTTAACCTTACAGGAACAACACCCATTTTGTATGAAGCAACCTTCCTTACAGGAACAACACACATTTCAGATAGGATTTTCACATATAGCATATCACATCATATCATATCATGTCTTCTCCTTACGAGAACAACACCCATTTTGTATGAAGCAACCTTCCTTACAGGAACAACACACATTTCAGATAGGATTTTCACATATAGCATATCACATCATATCATATCATGTCTTCTCCTTACGAGAACAACACCCATTTCAAAGATAACTTTCCTTACGGGAATAATACCTATTTCGAGAATGAACCTATGCCAGGCACATAGTTCAAGAAAAGGGAGAAAGTCATTGGGGATAGCTCTAATGCCCCCAATCCATCGATGCTAAGTCGTCATGTACAAGAATGCATACACATATATATATACATGCTTTCAAAAGAGGCAGTAGTCATTTTCAAAAGCATTTCAATGCATTCTTAGGCTTAAAGACCAAACACCATTTATAATAATTCATACTTAGGCTCAAATGCCAAAATTCATAATTCATAGCCATAATACTCATGCATAGGAATAACCCATTCATATACAAGATGGTATAAGCATCCAAAATGCTAGAAGAGCCATAATCATAGACATGTATATGATCACATTCTTGTCATAAGAATATCTTATCAAAAATCATATCATAGAACATAATTGGGCTTAATTCGCTTCATAATTTCCATAATAATCCAATCATTAATGCAAATACCATGAATGATGTGAGGAAAACATAAGTAATTAAGATTCAACCTAAAATCAGTAATATAATATGAAATTCAAATGAACTCATAATTAAGTCCACATTTAAAATCATAATATAATCACTCATGCATAAACAAGCCTTGAAAAAGGATATGCATATTGATATCTTCTTAAATCCAATGTAATTCATCATATTATAGTTTAAATCAACTCAAAATCATCAAATAAGTACAATCCATACATTAGTTGAATTTAATAAGCAAAACAATTGTAAATCCTACTTTAAAGTAAGTAAAATTCATGAAAAGTACTAGAAAAGTTTTGGTTCTATTTGGTTGAAAGGAACCAAAGATTAAACCCACGGACCTTAACCCAATTAAAAAAATCTCAAGAGAAATTTGAAGAAGGATTGAATTTGCCTTGATTCCCCAAGTTTGAATCCACAAGAGTTCTTTGGAATAGATTCTAGAGTGACTTGTTAGAATTAGTCTTGAATGAGGGTTTAGAATTAGTGTAGGAGAGGTTTAGGAATATAAAGAGGGGGGGGGGGGGTTTAAAGGTCTTAAAAAGCCTTGGGGATGGGCTAAAATATCAAAAATACCTCAATAAAATGCTCCTTCAAATTTTACCCGAAACTCTTCATAGCCAGTTTCACGGGTCGTGAAGCCCTTTAGGGGTCGTGAATGTTCCTGTTTAGCCTCGATAATTTTTATGAAAAAGGGTATAACTTCTCTATCTGAACTTCAAATGAGGTGAAACTAGATGCGTTGGAAAGCTAATTCAAAGAGTTTTAATTTGATAGGTTGTGGGTCACCCAGTTTATTTTTGTCATGCCCCGGGAGGGTACCCTAGGCGTAACTGGCGCTCGAAGACTATTGCTAGCCCCTAAGCAAACTACCTAGTCTCATTGCATTCGCCTATTTAATTCATTTGCGGAAGATATTAAGAATTAAAAGCGCTATCATTGGGCTAAGAATAAATGAACAATCTCAATATAATCAAGAAACAAGGAAACAACTTCAACTTCAACTATCAACTGTCTATGTCTTTGAAGCCTCTATAGCTAGTGTCTATGAAGGTACGATGATAGGGCATGGCTACTATAATCAAGATAGATGACATTAAAATATATAGTAGAGAATAAATATGTCCTTTGAAAGCAGGGGAGGACTCACCAAGTTTGGAAATCATTAATCTCTGAACCTCAACGATTAGGCTGCTAAAGTCCTTTGTCTATAGAATCTGTATCATAAAATGATGCAGTGCCAAAGGGATGTTAGTACGTGGAATGTAGTGTATGTAAAATGGGCTAAAGTAAATTGTCAGGGCTATATAATATACAAAGACATCAACTCATCAATCACTCAGCCTTATCTCAGAGAAAGGAACAGGACTCTATCGTATCATTATCCTTTAAGATGTCAAACAGTCATATCAATCTCAGAGTACTATTAATATGAGACCTATCTGGGAGTTTTTATAATTGACGACCACTACCTATGAGCCGGTGATGATATAATGAAGTTATGCCGTTGCCACATTCGTCCAGTTCCTTGTTGTGGTAAAGGATGAGTCTATCGGGGATCCCAAAAGAAGTCTATCAAGTCTTCTGCAGGGCAAATGAAATATCTGCTTTCACGGTCTAATCCTCTTCTCCGTTGGTCATGTAGTTAATGAGTACGAGTGGGACTTATTCTTACCTATTTCGGTGCTAATACTCCTCCCAGGACTTGGGATGCTGATAAGTCTATCAATACATCAAGACTTTCCTCCACCCAGCCCCCATGGGTAAGAATACTCACCTCACCCCATCATCTATCAACTCAAAGAGTGGGATTATTCTTTCAAAACTAAGGTTTAGCCTCATTTAAACTCTAAGAATGCTAATTTCATCAATTTTAGTCATCAATACACTCATCTCATGACTTAGACCTCATCAATAAAATGCATTCTGATAGTCAAGGCTCTAGACATTACCCCTAAGTTCAATCCTGAAGTCTTTAACAGAGAATTCACATAGGGTAAATACATAATCACACAATAATACATGTAAACAGTTAATTTAAAGTGTGATGATCATCAATTTAAGATAATATATAGGAGTTAAAGATAAATTTCAAGAAATTCTTCAAGAATTACAACTCAAGACCTATCAACTATTAAGTATCAGTCTAATCCATACACTGGGGCACGTGGAAGAATAATTCCATGTTCTGGGTAGCCTTTACATACCTGGGATTGAAGAATTATCAAGTCTATCAACCTAATCCATACACTGGGGCACGTGGAAGAACAATTCCATGTTCTGGGTAGCTTTTACATACCTGGGATTGAAGAATTATCAAGTCTCCTTCAAGAATTTGCACCTGAATTTGAAACCCTCCACTCTCTGTTCTTCTCTTTCTCAGGAACTCTCACGTAGAAATTTAAGAAAAAAATGGGTTTATGAAACCCTTAAAGTCAGTAATAAGTGACTTTTAAACATGTTTTAGGACTTACAAATAGGTTAGAAATACCTAAAATGTCCTTCCTGTAATTAAAAGAAGAATTTTTTTAAAATGGTACATTGGTCCGTGATGCGCCAGGGGCGCGGACTAGTCTATTTTTGCGAATTTCCAAAATTTTAATTTCCTATTAAAAATAAACAAAAAAACACTTATTGTGTCTCTGCGCCCCCTCCTCGTCGTGCCAGGTGCGCGGATAGATACTGTCTGTGTGAAAATTAGCAAAATTTATTTTTCGCTTCGGTTGCTCTTAATTCGGGCTTAGACTATTTTCTCACTCACTTTTTCGTGCTGATCGCAAATTCCGCAAATTCGATCTTGGATTTTCCATCGGAGCTTTGGAAGATGCATTGTGTGCATGATTATATTTTTTGGGGCATTTTGGTAATTTTAGTGGAGTGTTACATCATTTTCCCCTTGGTATCATTCGTCCTCGAATGATGAGTAAAGGTTGAATAGAAACACGAATAACCTCAAAACTCATCTCATTCCTCACTCGGGAATACTCGAACTCTTGACTGTCCATCACCTTTCTATCTCTGTCTTAGACTCGGGAATTAGAATCAATGCATCAATTCAAGAAAGAAATTTCAATAGCGTTAAGGGTAGGGATATTATCTTCGACATCATTATCATTTGGCATGAATAGGTGTGGGTATTTGAGTTTTATCGCTTTTTCAGCTTCCCACGTAGCTTTCTTAAGAAATTGATTCCTCCATGGAACTTTGACGAAGGCTATGTCCTTGTTCCTCAGCTTACAAACTTGTCGATCAAGGATTTAAACTGGAATTTCTTCATATGATAGGCTATCCTTCACTTCTATACTCTTACTTGTCCCCTATGCTATTTTGGGATGTCCCACAATACTTCTTCCACTTTGTGATATGAAGCACCGGATGAACTCTTTCTAGCTCTAATTTCTAGTTTAGCTCATATGATTCCTTCCTAGTTCTTTTCACTATCTGGTATTTTTCGATATGATATGGACTTTACTTCTCCTTATTGGGTAATTTGATGACTTCCTTTATTGTTTACTACTTTCAATTACATCCATTGTTCCACGTCAATAGAGTCCAAGTCTCTTCTCCTGACGTCTGATGTAAGACTTTTGATGACTCTGTGCTATTTGAAGTGTTAAATTTTGTGCGATTCAATATGTACTTTGTATCCAATCCCTTCTGAGTTTGTTTGTTGAAAATATCAGTTTTGGATTGAGCTCCTGTGTCCTCGATACTGGCCAAGGGAACATGTTTGTCATTTTTACTATCTTTTTTCTGTACAGTTGAGCATATTCTTTTGTCTATATTTATGTTGTTTTAATTGCCAGAACCTCATTGTAAATGTTGATTTGATCTTTTTAGTTTTTATTCACCCATTTTACATCATGCTAATTTTTTATGTTCTTGGTCAGCCAGTGTTGAAATCCATGTTGATAGTCTTTGATTTCCATTATGGAATTTCAAAATTCTGAGCTAACCCAGATAGTCTTTGGTGTTCCACCTTGACTCGTTGACAATTTGGGCACTTGGAGACAAATTCAGCAATGTCCCTCTTCATTCCATTCCACCAATACACTTATCTCAAGTCATGGTACATCTTGGTAGAACCAAGGTGAATAGAATATCTAGAGCTATGAGCTTCAGCAATGATTTTTTCTCGAACATCATCAACATCAGGCACACACAATCTTGCTGGATACCTCAACACCCCATTTCCCCCTTTAGAGAAAATCATCACCTTCTTCTAGTGAACCGCTTCTTTCAATTGGAACAAAACAGGGTCTTGGTCTTGCTTTTCCTTTACTTTTGACAATAAGGACAAAGAAGAACCACTTTGAACATTAACCTCGCCTTCATTGTTCTCCTCAAGGTGCACTCCCAATTGAGTTAATCTATGCACTTCCTTAGCCAATTCTTTCTTCCCTTCCTCCAAATGGGTAGTGCTACCATCGACAACCTGCTAAGAGCATCAGTAACAATATTAGCCTTACCTGGGTGGTAGAGGATGTTCATATCATAGTCCTTGAGCAACTCCAACCATCTTCTCTGTCGTAGGTTGAGCTCCTTCTGACTGAACACGTATTATAAGCTCTTGTGGTCAGTGAACATGTCAACATGCACCCCGTACAAGTAATGACGATCTTAAGTGCGAATACTACCGCTACCAACTCAAGATCATGAGTTGGATAGTTCTTCTCGTGGATCTTAAGTTTTCTGGAAGCATAAGCTATCACCTTCCCTCTCTGCATCAACACACAATCTAGTCCAACTCTTGATACATCACAGTATATCACGAAGTCTCCCATCCCGTCGAGCAAGGTCAAAACTGGTGCTGTGGTCAATCTAGTCTTCAATTCTTGGAAACTCTTTTCACATTCCTCAGACCACTGGAATTTGGCTTTCTTCAGAGTTAGCTTAGTCAATGGTGCTGGCAAAGAAGAGAAGCCCTCAACAAATCTGCGGTATAACCCTGCCAAACCCAAGAAGGTTCTTATTTCTGTCAGAGAAGTCAGTCAAGGCCAGTTCTTAACCGCTTCAATCTTCTGAGTATCCACTCGAATACCATCTCCCTAAATAACATGGCTTAAAAAAGCCATGGACTTGAGCCAAAACTCACACTTTGAGAATTTTGCATACAACTAGTGGTCTTTAAGTATTTGCAAACCACTCTAAAATGATTAGCATGCTCCTCTTCATCCTTTGAATACACCAGAATATTGTCAATGAATATGATAACGAACATATCGAGGTACGGTCTGAAGACCCTGTTCATCAAATCCATGAAAGTTGCAGGTGCATTTGTCAACCTGAAGGACATGACCAAGAACTAAAGGTGGGCATATCGTGTCCTAAAGGCTGTCTTTGGAATATCAATTTCCCTCATCTTCAACTGATGATAACCTGATCTGAGGTCTATCTTGGAGAAACAAGTGGTACCCTGAAGTTGTTCAAAGAGATCATCTATCATGGAAAGAGGATACTTATTCATTATTGTGACCTTGTTCAGCTGCCGGTAGTCTATACACATTCTGAGAGACCCATCTTTCTTACGCTTGAATAGGATAGGAACACCCTAAGGTGAGATATTAGGCCTTATGAAACATTTCTCTAACAAGTCTTTTAATTGTTCTTTCAATTCTTTCAACTCTGCGGGGGCCATTCTATAAGGTGGAATAAAAATGGGTTTGGTCTCAAGAAGAACATCAATCCAAAGTCAATCTCCCTATCAGGAGGGACTCCGAGCACATCATCAGGAAACACTATAGGAAATTCATTCATAATTGGGATAGACTCAAGAGTAGAAGATTCAATATCATCAGACTTAAACCCGCACAAAGGTGGTAAATGCAACCTTCGGTGATCAACTTTCTGGCTCTAAAATAAGAAATAAATTTACCCTTAGGTGCAATAGAACTCCCTTTCTACTCTAGAACAGGATCATTAGGAAATTGGAACTTAACAATTCGGGTTCTACAGTTAACAGAAGCATAACAGGCATGAAGCCAATCCATGCCAAGTATCATATCAAAATCAACCATCTCCAATCCTACCAAGTCAGCTAAGGTGTCTCTATGATAAATGGACACTACATAATCCTTGTAAACCCTCTTAGTTAAGATAGACTCACTGTAGGAGTGGAAACAACAAAAGGTTCAAGCAAACACTCTGGAAGAACCCAAACTTACTAGCCACATAAGGGGTCACAAAAGACAAAGTGGCACCCGGATCAAGCAATACATAACAATCAAAGGTAAAGACTTAAACCATACTAGTGACAACATCTGGTGTAGACTCATAATCCTGTCAATTACTTATAGCATAACGCTAATTTGTTCTGCCTCCTGTACTATTCATACAACCCCTCTACTGATTGCCCACTGGAGGGGCTGTAGATAACTGTTGTCTACTGCTCTCCTCACCTCGTCTCCTCTTTGGACACTTATAACTAAAGTGATCAGTCTGTCCACATTAGTAAGAAACATCCTTACCCATACGACACTCACACAAATGAAGCTTACCACATTTGTCATAAGGTGGCTTTCCCCTCGCACCTTGGGTCACACTAGCTTGTAATTGTGTACCCTCAGCCCTGTAGTTCTGGTACCCATGAGATTTATGATCATACCTTTTTAGCTGAACGGGCGCATTTGCTACAGAAGGGGCATGATGAGATGATCTCTTTTGGAAATAAGACTTGTCGCCCTTATTCTGTCTTTGCTAGCTAGGCTCATCCCCTGCTAACTTTTCCTTTATGTTCATCTGCTCCTCTCCACCTCTCTTTTTGTTATCCTCTGTCTGTTGGGAATACACCATGCATTGCTTTCAGGACCTTGTATATTTCATCAATGAAGTTCTATGGATCCTCCTTAACGTTTAACCCCATATATACTGGTGGGTTCATCCTCAAGAAGTCTCAAAGTCGGCTTGTAGCTGAGGGCTCTTGTGAGCTAAAACTAGGAGGTTGTGAACCCTGACGGTTATCCTGGGAGGCTAACAGTTGAGTCAGTATGGTGATGACTCCCCTAAATTCTGCCTCAGTAGTGGGAGCTGGCTGGGGCTGAGCAGGGGTGCCTGTGGGACCTTAGCAGTCCTAACAAGCCATCCCCGTCTCCTAGCCTCTAGTTGGACCGGGACCTCAGGTTGGGTGTTCTTAGCAGCTGAGACTGTGGCATCTCTCTGATCAGTTGTTCTCTTTGGTGGCATTTTTAGTAAACATACAACGCATGAGTTAATATGAGATTTCCATAAAGTCAAACTCTATCACACGAATCCATATCGCAGTAGTTCGTTTTGGAGGCATATTCTACAAACGTGTAACGCACAAATTAGAACAAGATTTTCATAGAGTTAAACTCTATTGCATGAACTCAGATAATAGAAGAAGGGTAACACCTCCTAATATCCTATAGCCTCCTACTTATGAAGTGTGATGCACAACACATCCATAAATAAGACTCTACTAGACACGGCTTCATAAACTCCCTAGGAAACTCAAACTCTGGGCTCTGATACCAAGTTTGTCAATCCTTGGGAGGGTACCCTAGGCGTAACTGGCACTCGAAGACTATTACTAACCCCTAAGAAAACCACCTAGTCTTATCATATTCGCCCAGTCAATTTATTTGTGGAAGATATTAAGAATTAAAAGGGTTATCAGTGGGCTAAGAAAAAATAAACAATCTCAGTAAAAGTAAGAAACAAGGAAACAACTGTTTATGTCTTTGAAGTCTTTATAACTAGTGTCTATACAGGTACCATGACAGGACATAGCTACCACAATCTAGATAAATGACATCAAAATAGATAATAGAGAATAAATATGTCCTCCGAAAGTAAGGGAGGACTCACCATGTCTGGAAATCACGAATCTCTGAACGTCAATGATTAGGCAACTGAAGTCCTCTGTCTACAGAATCTGCATCATAAAATGATGCAGCGCCAAAGGGGTGTTAGTATGTGGAATGTACTATATGTAAAATTGGCTAAAGTAAATAGTCAGAGTTATATAATATACAAAGACATCAGCCATCAATTTCTCAGCCACATCTCAGAGAAAGGAACATGATTGTATCACATCACTATCCATCAAGACGTCAAACAATCATATCAACCTCAGAGTACTGTCAACATGAGATATATCTAGGAGTTTCTATAACTGACTACTATCACTTATGAGTCGGTGATGATATAACAAAGAGATGTCATTGCCACATCTGTCCAGTATCTTACCGGGGTAAAGGATGAGTCTATCGAGGATCCTAAAAGAAGCCTATCAAGCCCTCTGCGAGGCAAAGGAAACATTCACTTTAACAGTCCAATCCTCTCATACTCTGGCCATGTAGTCAATAATCTACAAATGGACTCACTCTTATCCATTTTGGTGCTAATACTCCTCCTAGGACTTAACATGCTCATAAGTCTATCAATACATCAAGACTTTCCACCGCCCAGCCCTCACGGGCAATAATACTCACCTCACCCCATCATCTATCAACTCAAAGAGTGGGATTATTCCTTCAAAACTAAGGTTCAGCCTCATTTAAACTCTAAGAACGCTAATTCCATCAATTTCAGTCATCAATACACTCATCTCAGGACTCAAACCTCATCAGTCAATGCATTCAGACAGTCAAAGCTCTAGACATTACCCCTAAGTTTAATCCTGAAGCCTTCAACAGAGAATTCACGTAGGGTAAATACATAATCACACAATAATACATTTAAACAGTTAATTTAAAGTATGATGATCATCAATTTAAGATAATATATAGGAATTAAAGATAAATTTCAAGAAATTCTTCAAGAATTACAACTCAAGACCTATCAACTATTAACTATCAACCTAATCCATACATTGGGGCACGTGGAAGAATAATTCCATGTTCTGGGTAGCTTTTACATACCTGGGATTGAAGAATTATCAAGTCTCTTTCAAGAATTTGCACCTGAATTTGAAATCCTCCACTCTCTGTTCTTCTCCTCTCAGGAACTCTCAGATAGAAACTTAAGAAAAAATGGGTTTATGAAACCCTTAATCAGTAATACATGAATTTTTAAACACGTTTTAGGACTTAGAAATAGGTAGGGAATACTAAAATGCCCTTCTAGTAATTAAAAGAAGAAATTTTTAAAAATGGTACACTGGTCCGTGATGCGCCAGGGGCGCAGACTAGTGTATTTTCGTGAATTTTTGAAAATTCAATTTCCCATCAAAAATAAACAAAAAAACTAAGTGTGTCTCTGCGTCCCCTCCGCGTTGCGCCAGGGGCGTGGACAGACATTATCTGTATGAAAATTAGTAAAATTTATTTTTCACCTCGGTTACTCTTAATTCAGGTCCAATCCATTTTCTCACTCAATTTTCTGTGCTGATTGTAAATTCGATCTCAAATTCTCCATCGGAGCTTTGGAAGACGCATTATGCGGACGATTATATTTTAAAGATGTTTCGGTAATTTTATGGGATGTTACATCATCTCCCCTTTGGGATCATTTGTCCTAGAATGATGAGTAAAGATCGAATAGAAACACAAATAACCTCAAAACTCATCTCATTCCTCTCTCAGGAATACTCAAACTCTCGACTATCTATCTCTGTCTTAGACTAGGAAATTAGAATCAATACATCAATTCAAGAAAGAAATTTCAATAGCGTTAAGGGTAGGGACATCGACATCATCGTCATTTGGCACCAATAGGTGTAGGTATTTGAGTTTTATCGCTTCCTCAGCTTCCCACGTAGCTTCATCAACAAATTGATTCCTCCATGGAACTTTGACAGAGGCTATCTCCTTGTTCCTTTGCTTACGAACTTGTCGATCAAGGATTTGAACTGGAATATCTTCATAGGAGAGGCTATCCTTTACTCCCATTGTAACACCCTATAAAATTACTAAACGCCACTAAACTTTATCATGTGCACAACACATTTTTTGAAACTCTGATGGAAAACCCGAGATCAG
>DF358091.1:64663-82834 GCA_000787875.1 Solanum virginianum | reverse complement strand
CAGATTTGCGATCAGTGAGAAAAATTGAGTCAAAAAATAGTCTCTCTCGGCTTTAACGTAAAAAATGTGAATTAAGTTTTCCAAAGAGAGCATAAAATAGTGAGATTTCCGTGCCCCTTCCGCGACGCAGAGAGGACGCGGAACCACACTTATATTTTTTCAAAAATTTGACAAAAATCAAAAATTCGTGAAAAAGTGTATTTTCGCACTAGTGCACAACATACTAGTGCATGGGGATGCAATTTTTTTTATTTTAATTCGAGAAGAGCAATTTCATCCTTCTCGATATATTTTTTACCCCATGTTGGTTTTAAAACGTATATTTGTACAAAAATGATTTTAAAACCCATTGTTTTCAAAATTTACTGCTAAGTCGGAGAGAAGAAGAAGAGAGAAGGAGTAAGGGTTCCAAGAATCTTTCAAATTTCTTTAAGAAATCTTCATTCTCAAGTATGTAAAGGCTACCCAAAAGCATGGGATTGATCTCCTATGTGCCAATGTAGAGTTAAGATAGCTTCATGTCTAGAAGTTTTGATTTATGAATTCTTGAAAGTTCTTGAGTAATTACTTTAAGTTCTTGAATGACTACTTTAAATTCTTGAATAATTGTTTTAAATTCTTGTATATTAGCTTGAATTCCTATTTTAAATCTTTAAACAACAATTATATATCATGAACTGATGATCATCATGTTTAAAGCTTAATGAATAATTATTTTAAGTTTTTGTATACTAGCTTGAATCCTTATTCTAAATCTTTAGACTATAATTTTATATCATAAACTGATGATCATCATGTTTAAAACTTATTGTAACTTGATCCTTAAAATTTCTTCTCTATAATGACTTGAATAATGAACTTAGGGGATATCTAGAGCCTTAAATGTCTGAGAATGATGTCAGACTGAGTCTGAGTCCTGAATTGAGTGTGTGGATGACTGTGATAGCTGAAACTATCATTGATAGAGTTGAATGGGTATAATTCCCTTAGATTGGATAGAAAAATCTTGCCTATAGAGGTTGGGTGACGAAGTTTCTTAAAGGATTGATAGATTTATGAGCATGTTGAGTCTTGGGAGGAGTATAGTTGATAGATGATGGGGGGACGAAGTTTCTTAAAGGATTGATAGATTTATGAGCATGTTGAGTCTTGGGAGGAGTATTAGCACCGAAATGGGTAAGAGTTAGTCCCACTCAAACCCATTAACTATGTGACCAACGTAGGAAAGAAATGGACCGTGAAAATGAATATTTCCTTTGTCCTGAAAGGGGGCTTGACAGACTTTTGGATCCACTGACAGACTCGTCCTTTACCCCGGTAAGGTATTGGACGGATGTGGAAATGACATCACTTTGTTGTATCACTACCGACTCACAGGTAGTTGTTGTCGATTATAAAAACTCCCAGATAGGTTTCATGATGATATAAATCCGATGTGATGTGAATGTTTGATGCTTGATAGTTATTGGGGTGATAGAGTCTTGTCCTTTGTACCTGAGGTGAGGCTGAGTGAAGGATGGGTGATGATTAAACTATTTCCTTTTTCTTTAGCCCATTTTACATATAGTACATTCCATGTACTAACGCCCCTCTGGCATTGCATTATTTTATGATGCAGTTCGATAAACCGAGGACTTCAGCAGTCCGATCGTTGAAGTTCAGAGCTCTTCATTCCTGACAATGATGAGTCTTCCCCAACATTCAGAGGATATTTATTTTTATTGTTGGACAATCTTTTTTACTTGATATTTGGTAGCCATGGCCTGTCATGGAACCGTTTCAGATTATAATATAGAGGCTTCATAGACATAGATGTTGATGTTGATGTCGGGGGTTATTTTCCCTCTTTCTTTCATTCCTTACATTTAAGATTTTCGTTATCTATTCCATTTCCTTATAATAGACTAATGATTGATAGTATGAGCCCACTGATAGGATATCATTCATTATCATTATATCATTTCTATTCCGCTGATGAATTGACTGAATGATGGCAAAGAGACTGAGTGATCCGCTTGGGGGCTAGCAATAGTCTCCGAGTGCCAGTCACATTTAGGGTACCCTCTCGGGGTGTGACACTCGTACTCTCAATAGGAATTGCTAAAGCAGGATCTTCCAAATACTTCTATATTGAAATGTGAAACACTGGATGGACTCCATCTAGCTCGGAAGGCAAGTCTAACTCAATCCTTCTCACAATCTGGTACGGACATTGTCCGGGTGTTTATTACCAAAATTTATTTTTTGCTCCGATTGCTCTTAATTCAGGCCGAGACCATTTTTTCATTCAATTTTTCTTGCTGATCATAAATCCAGTCTCGGATTTCTTATCGGAGCTTTGGAAGACACATTGTGCGAACTTTGACAGAGGCTATCTCCTTGTTCCTTAGCTTACAAACTTGTCGATGAAGGATTTGGACTATCGGAGCTTTGGAAGACACATTGTGCGCATGATTATGTTCTAAGGAAATTTCGGTAATTTTATAGGGTGTTACAATTTTGTGCTAAGAGATATGACCATTTAAAATTAACCCTTCTATCAGTACTTGTGAAAAAAACTTAGCCAACGAAATTCCTTTGAACTTGGCATGACGTAGGAGATCCATGATGGCCTTAAACAACACGAATAAGCTTGAATTAAAGCCTTGAAAGTGAACTTAGCTTGAGCTTGAAGATCTCATACTTAGAAAAATTTCACGAAGTTAGCTATACAGGTGGCTACACGACCCATGTGATGCCACACGGTTCGTGACACGGGTCGTCCCCCTATACTTGGAAAAATCTTCATGATGAGATTACGAGGCGTGGTCCATACTTAGAAAAATTTTCACCTCAGAGTCTATACGGTTGGTCATACAGCCCGTGTGCCTTCATACGATCCGTGTGAAGTGGTCGTGTCCCACTACTTAGCTCCAAACATTGTTGTTCCAAGCTCAAGGCCATCACACGGCTCTCCACACGGTCCGTGAAGTGTCATACAACCTGTGTGGGGTCCAAGTGTGATGTGCTTAGCATGAAACTACTCCAAGGCCACATACCCAAATTAAGGCCAAGTATCACTTCACTAGAGGCCACACGGGCCGTGTGACCTTACAAGGACCGTGTAGTCTCCCTTGAGGCGACACTTGGTCAAAATTTTATCGAAAATAAAAATTTCAAACTCCGATAAAGTCGTACAAAGTTCAGATCATTACAATTTTGTCCGGATTTAGACATTTCAGACTATCAGATAGAGTTTTAATATAGTGACTTTTGTGTTCTTGGGGATATTTTCTATACCGCTTTAGATTATTTTGTTTGAGTTTATGGAAACTCAAATTTGGCCTGTTAATTTAACTTGTTTTCACATTTCAAATGGTTATTTTGTGTCAACTGCCTTAATTGAGTTATAATAATAGTTCTTCCACTGAAGAATTAGCATGCACGCCATGATGAATTGAGAGACAAGTGTATATTTTAATTTGTTCAACTTTAACACAATTGAAAAAGAAATTTGCACGCCCTTCACTATATCCTTGACTCCATCACCGTACCAAAAACACCCTTAAATTTAATAATTTTCAAACTTATAATATCAGTATGAATTTCTTGTTAATTAATCTTATGATTAAGTAGTATATTGACACGTTATACATAAGTTGACATACTCGTTGTGTCTGTGTTCGTGGATAGCGCGCGCATAGTTCTGATAATGAATAAAGTTCAATTAACTATCCCACCAGTTTTTTAGTTGTTATGTTATGCTTATTTTTTGAAAAGTCAATTTGACTTATTTATAAAATTAAATTAGATTAGATTATATTAATGTGATAATTTAAAATTAAAAAAATAGATATTCAAAAACTATATGCTATAAGCTAAGTTGCAATATTATTCGATTAAAAAAAATTATTTTAAAATGTAAATCAAAGTCCATATTTTTTTACTTTAAAAAACAAAATGATCACAACTAAAAAAGAGTTATTATATTATAAAATAAACAAATGGCAATGGATCCTTAATAGTAATAAAGTAAACAAATGTCAATACATGCTCTACGTTTGTTAGGAAGGAATATCCATGACACGTTTGGGCAATTTAATTTTATGAAGAATAATTATGTATTTATATTATTATGAAATGCTTTGTCTTTGATTAATCTTTTAAGGGAAAAGGATAAAATATACTCCCTCTGTCCCATATTAATTGAACTTGTGAGATGATGCACACATATTATGAAAAATATTTAAAGACAAAATTTGCATCATATTTTTCACTATTACCCTTTGTGAAATCATAAATATATAGTGTAATTTATCTCCTAGAACATATAAAACTTCATAAAAAAATATTCAAAGACAAAATATGCACCTTACTTACCACTATTACCCTTTGTGAAATCATAAATATATAGTGTAATTTATCTCCTAGAACATATAAAACTTCAATAAATGAAAAGACAAATATGAAAAAAGTTTCAAATATTCTTTTTGAACTTTGAACAATTCAACTATTTTGAATATTGAAAAAAGTCTCAAAAATTCAATTAATTTGAGACGGAAGGAGTACTGTTCAACTATGCGAAATTAAATACAAATGTCTTCAGTTATTTATGCAGTTCGGAACAAAACTGCTGCTACCATTAATAATTTAGTGCAAAAGTATTGTTACGTCAAAAATGTCTTTTTCCTGATAAATATATCATTTCTTTTCTTTTTAAATATATTTTATTTCTTAAATATATTATTTTTTCACCATATATATCAAGATTCTTTAATTATTAGTTCTCTCCATGCGTGTTACCAAATATTTTATAAATCTTTAATTATTAATTCTCCTAGTACGTTTTATATTTTTTTAATCTTACTATACATTTTAGGACTTTTTAATTATTTATTCTACTAATACATCTTATCATGCATTTTTTTCTCTTAAGCCTAGATTTTTGGAATCCTTAATTATTAATTCTCCGGTATATTTTACCATATACTTCGTGTTTCTTTTTAGTTTTCATGTTGCATATTTTAAAAGTCAATTTGATTAATTTTTAAACTAATAATTAGATAACATTAATTTAATATTTAAAATAAAAACTTTAATATTGAAAAACTATATGAAAAGTAGTATAAATTGCTATATGTTTCATATCAATATGATAAAAATATACATCTAAAATTTTAGTCAGAATTCATACTGTTTGACTTTCAAAAAAATAAATAAAATTATGACAATTAGAAAAGAATGGAGAGACAATTTTTATCTTAACATATATTTTAGGACTTTTTAATTATTAATTCTCTCCTAATACATCTTACTATATATCTTAGGACTCCTTAATTTTTAAAATATATTTTTCTTCTTACCATATATCCTAGAAATCCTTAATTTTTCAAAATACACTATCATATCTTTTAGTGCTACTTAACTTTTTTTTAATTATTAATTCTCTTAATAATCATAAAATATACTATCAGTTTTAAAAATATACTATCATATATTTTGGTACCTCTTAATTTTTAAAATATATTTTTCTTTTACCATATATTTTACGACTCCTTTGTTAGTAATTCTTCTAATACTTCTTCGTATGTATTTTATTCTTATCATATATTTTAGAACTACTTAATTGCTAATTCTCCTAATTCGTCTCATCATATATTTTAACATTCCTTAATTTTTAAAATATATTTTTCTTTTGTCATATATTATAAGACTCCTTAACTGGTATTTTTTTCTAATACCTCTTACCATATATTTTGGACTCCTTATTATTAATTTTTCCTAATAGTTCTTAACATATATTTTTCTTTTACTATATATTTTATGACTTATTAATTTTTAAAATATATTTTGTTTTTATCATATATTTTAGGACTACTTAATTATTAATTCTCCTAATACCTCTTCCGATATATTTTAGCACTCCTTAAGTTTTTAAAATATACTCCCTCTGTTTCATTTTACATGTCGTCCTTACTATAAATATATGTTCCTTAATATATGTCATTTCACAATATCAATACATAAATTACACTATTCTGCCTATTTTGCCGTTGATAATTAATGACTTTGATTAACTAAAAGAGCTAACAATTAATATACATTGTAACTTGATACATTAATTAATTAAGGGCAAAAGGGTAAACTTATCATTCTTCTTAATGCAAGTGTCATTAGAAAATGTGACATGTAAAATGAAACGAATGGAGTGTTTATTTTACCATATATTTTAGGACTATTTATTACTCATTAATTTTTCATAATATTTCTTACCATATATTTTAAGACTCATTAATTTTTAAACTACATTTTATTCTTACCATATCTTTTAAGACTATCTATTTATTAATTCTCTTTAGCACTCCATAATTTTTTAAAAATATATTTTATTTTATGATATATTTTAGAACTCATTAATTAATATTCCTCTAATACCTCGTACCATATATTTTCTTTGTAGCATATATTTTAGGACTTCTTATTATTACTTTTTCCCAATAACTCTTACCAAATATTTTTCTCTTATCTTTTGGCCGTTTTGAGTTTTAATTGTTGGATCATGATTTTGTCGATTCTATCAGCTCCAGAAAGCCGAATCTGGTCTAGGGGAACTTGCAGAACTTAATTTGGAGTTAAAATGGAGATTTTTGATCAAGTTACATATATTCCCTTCGTCCATCTTTACTTGTCCCTTATACTATTTTGGGATGTTCAACGATACTTGTCTACTTTATGAAATCAAGAGATAATTTTACACTAAGTTTCTAATTTACCCTTATCATTAATTATAACCATTTCCTTATTATATTTTTCAAAGATATTGTATTTATTATATTCAAAGGGTGATTTAGTAAAAGTATACCTATAATTTACTACTTCTTAATGTTATGACCCTGAAGGTCATTTTTGGTATTTTCAGTCAAATTACTATTTTTTGTCCTTCTTAAAAGTTGTCTTGAGTCATTATTGGCTAATGCTAAAAGTCAGATTTCGAAAGTATGGTGATAAACTTGAGTTTTTCAAATGAAAGAGTTTTTAAAGGCTTTAGTTGAAAAATTTGAGTTTTCTGGCCGTTTTGAGTTTCAATTGTTGGATCATGATTTTGTCGATTCTATCAGCTCCAGAAAGCCGAATCTGGTCTAGGGGAACTTGCAGAACTTAATTTGGAGTTAAAATGGAGATTTTTGATCAAGTTACATTTTTAGTCGTTACCGGAGCCAAAGTTTGACTTTGGTCAACATTTGGGGTTCGAAAGCTTAGATTGAAATTCTGAAAATTTCAATAGTTCCAGATGGTCAAACTAATGGCAGAAATGGTTTCGCTACGATATTTAGAGCTTCTGAGAATATTTTGAGTTTTTGAGTCCGAAACTAGTTTTAACGAGCTTTCTCAGGTTTTGGGTCAAGGAGGCCTCAATTACAAATTCTAATATTTCCATTGGATCCGAAACGTTGAGTTTGGGCTAGGAGGACCTTTTGTTCAGTCTCCGGAGATTCCGAGTATGTTTAGACCAATAGGTAGATTTCGATATTGGGAAATAGGACCCACATTGGCATAAAACGAGCTCTATTGGAAATTTTACTATATTTAGAGGCTTGTACATGTGACACCAGTCCTTGGGATAGTTATAGTTTGTCTCTGTTGGAAATTTTGACTACATCATTGAGTTCGAAATGGTATTTTCGATAAGATTTCATATATGGATTATATTTTTTCAACTTTGGATAAGGTCGGAGCATCGAATTTAAGTTCGAGAGGTTGCTGAAAATGTTGAAACGGGAGGGGTGACGTGGCCCAATAGGATTTTGCCACATGGCAGACCTGGTTCAAACCCTAAAAACTACAGATTTATATAGAATTATGCAGTTTGGCTCAATCAGGTTCTGCCACCTGGTAGACCCGGTGCTTTCCTTTTAAAGATGCAGAATTTGCTGCAGAATATTTCCCATTTTCCCCAACTTTAAACCTCATTTTCTCTCTCATTTTTTGTCCGAGTTGAGTGATTCAAAAGGCTAAGTTGTATAATTTTCTAAGAAGGACAACATAGGAGCTTCAAAAATTGATTTTAGTGTGTCGTTTGAGATAAAATTGGTGATCTTACTGCTGCATTTTTTAATATATTTTGAAAACTTTGACATGAGATTTCTTCCTCATATTAGCTCTGTTTTTGAAGTGGTTTTTGCCGTTGAATTCCTTATCACTTGGGGAACATTTTCATGTATAAATTTTCAGATTCCAACGGTATTTTCCAGTGATAAAACTTTTGGATCGTTTCATTATCACTTGGGGAACATTTTCATATTAAAATTTCTAGATTCCGATGGTATTTTCCGGCGATAGAATTTTTAGATCATTTTACCCTTTTCACCCGAATCAATTGATTTTAGTGTCGTTAAGATTTATTATATAATTATGATGTTATATTTGAATAAATTTTGGTGAATTGAAGTGTCATAGAAAGGGAAAAGCTTCGAAAGTAAATTAAAGGAGATGTACTATTTCGAGGGACGTGTCGCGCGCCGCGACGGATAAAATGATTTGAGGGTCATGTCGCACGCTGCAACAGATACTATATTTTGAGGGTCGTGTCACACACCGTTTAGAGGGGAGAGGTTATGTGCACATGCCGCGATGGATACTATGATTCGAGGGCCGTGTCACACGCTGCGACAGATACATGGTCCATGTGTGGCCCCCATGGGTTCTGACTGAGGCATGTTTATGATCAGCGAATGTGTATCATAGGACAGATATGCATCACTATTATTGGACATTGCATAGCATCATTTGCATCTCACTGCATTTATTTCATCCCATAATGCTCTGGCTTGGTATGATTATCTGGAGTGCTATTCTCATTTACATCTCATGGCATTCATTTTATCCCATAATGCTCTATCTTGTTATGATTATATGCAGTGCTGTTGAGATTGGTTATTCATTATACCATTTGACTTGTTTATGTCTTTACATGATTAGTTTTGGTATTGACTTAATGATACTTGATGAATTAGCGAGAACTTAATAAATTGTAGAATTTTTTTTTATGATTTGAAAGTGGGATAATGAGAATTATATTATTATAGGCTTTGATCATAGAATTTTCGAATGGTGTAATTGTGAAAGTTATGAATTTTTGTATTGCAAAATATTTGTGAGATTATGACCCTTAGAGGGACGGGCTTAATCCCTCTGCTTAGACTTTTCTCATTACAGGACTGAGCTTTCGGATTATTCTTAAGGTAGTTGCTTATGTCTTCAGCAGACTTTCAAGGAATCCATTATTATGTTATGTTCTATTTGAGAACTAGATATTTGAAATATGTATTTTATTCGAGAATTCTATATTTAGAGGCTTGTACATGTGACACCAGTCCTTAAAAGAAGACAAGTAAAGATGGATGGAGGGAGTATTTTAGAAATTCTTAATTTTTTAAAATATATTTTTCTCTTACCACGTATGATGACTCTTTAATTTTAAATATTTTAAAAATAATCAAATAATAATTTGAGGGAAAGAAATATTTTTAACCATCATATAGCTATACAATTCAATCCAAATTTATTATTTTCAATTCATTTCAACTCTAATCTTTTTGTAGACCTCGTGCCTGAGATATCAACTTCAACACATGAATTCCCATGTGATTTAACATAATTCAAATTGAACCACATAAAATTTAGCAGTTCCAATTCAATCCAAAATTTCAAAATTTTATAGTTTTATAGTAAAAAGAGCAAAGTAACAAATCTTGTATTAATTGAACTTCATACATGTATTTAACAGGTCCAAATACGTTTAGATATATGCATCTTGGATATATAGAGTCAAAATTAGATAATTTGTTCTAGATACACTAAACACAAGTGGATTCATATGTCTTACTATCTCGCTTGCCTCTCTTCCATCTCGCTTGCCACTCTCCTCTCTCTCTCTCTCTCTCTCTCTCTCTCTCTCCCTGGATCTGGTTTCCAAGATATATGTATTTAATATCTCAGATACATGTATTTAGTATGATTTTCTTGTATGTAAAAATTTCGCTCGCCTCTCTTTTTTTACTCACCTTTTTTCCTATTTTAGTATATCTGGTAGAAAAACAATATATATGTATTTAAGTGTATTTGACTTGAAATTTGATATGAAATTATTAGTTAGTGAGACAATATATAATTATTTCAAACTATATGAAGAATTAATAAATATGATAGGGATGTTTGTCTAATTAGATAATTTTCTCATTTTCTTTAACCCGCAGAAGCCCAACCCAGCTAAAGCGTCAAGGGCCAACGATTTTACTGGAACTGAGCTAAAAAGCCTCATACTAAAATAGACTTAAAATTTTTGGGATAATTACATTCACTTAAAATAATTACAAAAAATACCCTTCGTTGTATAGACATGTATAGTTAGTGTATATTTATGTATCATAATGTATTTAGGGGTCGTTTGGTACAAAATGAATAACGTAGGGATTAACAATGCAAGGATTAGTAATGCAAATATTAGTAATGCAGGGATTATTTTTTAATCAAGTGTTTGGTTCATTACTTCCCATCTACTCTTGTGCTTGATTTAAAACTCTATAAAAAAATTCCAGTTTTACCCTTGAATTATTATGTAATTTTCTATTTCATATAATTAGATCAAAGTAGATTATTTTTTTGTAGCTTCTAATTAGTTAGGAAAACAATAGTTTTATCGTCATGTTTGCTATTTTCTTACTTGAATTATTTGAGAATAAATAATTGTAATCTTAATAAATTCATCACTAATAAAACATCAATTTTTAATTTAATAAAGATAGACTATTTATTATTAAAATCCAAAAAGATGGTAAACAATTGTAAAATAAACAATCTATATTTACACATAAAAAATTGAAAGTTGTAGTTTTAGTATTGTGTTTTTATCTTACAAGGTCACTCAACTTTGAGAATATATTAACATCTTGAACTTTGTTTTGAATCAATAAAATCACTCAACTAAATTAATTTTTTTAAAAATTGACATGGCAAAATATTTTTGTTTATTATGTAAATATAAAATCACAAATGAATAAAATTTAAAAATTTGACATGGTAAATTTATTTATTTTTATATTATGAAATTACGAACCCACAAATAAATAAAATTTGTAGGCTAATTTATTTAAATAAATTTACTAGTATAAAACTACAAATATAAATCAAGAAAAAAAAGTGTAAAAGAATTTGAGGAAAATATCTTTATATATTTATCCAATGGTATTAAATCCAATGTATTAGCTAATACCACTAGTCGTTTGGTATAAATATTAATAACCCAGGGATTAATAACGCAAGGATTAGTAATCCAGAGATTAGTAACATAGGGATTAGTAATGCAGAGATTATTTTTTATCAAGTGTTTGGTTCATTACTTTTCACCTAATCTTGTGGTTGGTTTAAAATTTTACAAAAAACTTTGGGATATTATATTTCATGTAATTGGATCAAGTAGATAATTGTTGAAGAATATATTTTTTGTAGCTTTCTAACTAGCTTGGAGAAGAACAAATTTGTTGTCATGTTTTCTACTTAATTTCTCAGTTGAGTTATTTGAAGATAAATAATTACCATCTTAATAAATTGATTATTCACAAAATATCAATTTTTAATTTAATGAATATAGAACATCTACTTTTAAAATCGAAAAGACCATAAATAATAGTAAGATCGAATAAACCATCTATGTTTACACATAAAAATTGCAAGTTGTAGTTTTCAATGGAGTTAATATCTTAAGTCACTCAACTTTGAGAATTTATCTATTGAGCTTTGTTTTGTATAATAAAATCACTCAATAAGGCATTTGCATCAATAAAATAACTCAACTAAATTAATTTTCGAAACAAACTATTGACATGCCAATTTTATTTTTTATATTATGTAAATATGAACCCATAAATAAATAAAATTTAAAAATTTGATATGAAAAAAAATTTATTTTATATTATGTAAATATGAACCCAAAAATGAAAAAAAATTTAAAAATTTGATATGACAAAAAATTTATTTTATATTATGTAAATATGAACCCAAAAATGAAAAAAATGTAAGTTAATTTATTTAAATAAATTTATTAGCAAAAAACTACAAATATAAAACATAACATCAAGAAAATAAAAAAAATGATTAAAAGAATTTGAGGGGATTGAGGGATAGTTTGGTCATTTAGGGGGCTTATCCAATGATTGTTAGACCTTGGATTAGCTATCCCACCAAATGGGATGTATTAGTTAATACCATGTATGCGGTATTAACTAATACATGATTAGTTAATACATAGGTGAAAATTTCTACCAAACATAGTAATAGTTAAAACCATCTTGTTAATTCATGGATTGTATCCCTAATACATCCTACCAAACGCCTAGATAGTATAACTCCTCTATAAGTAATATACATTGTATAGTAGTGTATACTTTCTCTAATTTTTGACAAATTATATTGTATATTCATGTATAGTTTCACAGATTTGAGTCTATTATATATATATATAAATAAACACGGGCTAGATTTTATTTTTGTAACTAAACTTTTTCATTAATTACCAGTAAGCATTACAAACCAAGTTGCTATCACAACAACTGCATCCTATATCTACCTCTATTACATTAATTATCACTACCCTACTTAGAATTGGAAACTATTTAGTACATTTTTGACATTATCTTTTGCTCTAGGGATGGTAATGACAGCTATCCATTTGGCCAAATGCTCTATCTCCCGAGTCTCTTTTTGAAAAATTCTCTTGTTGCATTCAATCCAAATCTCATAGACAACTTCAGCCATCACTGTTTTGAAGATTCTTGCTGCTGTGATTCTTCCTTTTTCTTTTTGCAGACACCATTGAGTGAATTGTTCCTAGTTGTTTGAACTGAAATTTCCTATTTTTAGCCATCCAAGTACCCTATTCCAGAGTTCCCTACTGAATTGACATCAACTTATTATGTGTTCCACTGTCTCATTTTCTCTGCTGCATAGCACACATGTGCTTGACACATTCAACCCCCATTTTCCCAACCTATCAGCGGTTGCTAGCCTCTTGTGCAACATGATCCCCATGATAAAGTATGTTTTTGGTCTTGCTGCATTGCTCAACATTAGGCCTTTCCAATCTACTCTGTTGTATTCTCCAATCATGTGTAGGTATATGTGTTTAATCCTTATTCCTGTCTATCTCCATCTTGTTGCAGTTGCTCTACTATTTCTTTAGCTCCCATAATCTTTCTGATCACCCAGCTAGCCTGATTTGTGATACTCCATTGGACCTAATTCTTTATGTAGTAGGTATGGACCCATTTGATCCATAGTTTGTCCTCTTTGTGTGCCAAGTTCCAGCATAATTTTGCTATTGCAGCTTTGTTCCATATCCTCATATTGATCAGCCCAATTCCTCCTATAGATTTAGGTGTACATACCTTATCCCAAGCAAGTAGAGCTTTCTTTGTGATCTGAGCCTCTCCAGTCCACAAGAAGGATTTGCAGTAACCTTCAATAATATTAACAACTTTTACAGGTATGAGAAATATTTGTGCCCAGTAAGCTTGTATCCCCATTAACACAGCTTGTATTAGTTGGGTTCTACCAGTATAAGATAGTTTTTTGGCTGTCCAAGAGGTATTTAGACAAGATCTTCTCAATAAGGGGTAGCTATTGAACTAAAGACAATTTCTTTGTGGATAGTGGAACTCCCAAGTACTTGAAAGGCAATTCTCCAACTGAGTATCCCAGCAGCTTTATCATTTCATTTTTGACCTGTGTAGGTACTACTCCAAAATAGATAGAGCTTTTTGATAGGTTAGCTTGTAGTCCAGAAGCTTGTGAGAACATGTTGACACATTTTAAGAGCTTGGACAGATTTTATATCACCCCTTGAGAAAATGAGTAAATCATCAGCAAAACTTAAATCAGTAATTCCCAGTTTAGATCATTTTGGGTGGAATCTGTAGCTTTTCTCATTCTTGAGGCCATTTAGATCTATTTAGGTACTCCATAGCTATGAAAAACAAGAAAGGTGATATTGGATCACCTTGCCTAAGTCCTTTTGTAGCCTTGAAAGGTAGAGAAGTAATACCACAATGGGATAACTTACTGTTGTGACACATTCCATTATCCATTGAGTAAATTTGTTAGGAAAGCCTAATGGCCTCATAACCTGTCCTAAATAGCACCATTCAACTGAGTCATAAGACTTCTTTATATCAATTTTTATCATGCACCTAGGAGAGATATTTTTCCTAGTATAGGCTTTAACTAACTCTTGAACAAGGATGATATTATCAGTGATTTTCCTCTCTGGTATAAACCCTATTTGACTATCACTGATAATTGTGTGGATAATACTATGCAATCTATTAACCAACACTTTAGAGATGAGTTTATACATAATTGAGCAACAAGCAATTGGTCTAAACTCTGTGACACTTGTTTGACTAGCCACCTTTGGAACCAAAGAGATTAGAGAATAGTTAAATGGTTTGTGCATCTTACCTCTTTTGAATAATCTGTGGACATTTTGTATGATATCCTGTTTAATGATCTTCCATGTGTGTTTAAATAAAACTGCATTGTAGCCATCAATTCCTAGTGCTTTATCATTTCTAATGGATTGTAACCCTTCATAAATTTCTTCTTCAGTGACATTAGAACATAGCTGTATTCTGTGTTGTCTAGCAAGCACATGGCCTCTCCTCATAATCTACATATCAATAGTTGGCAAGTTAGTTGCGGAAGTACCCATAAGACTCTTATAGAATTGGATGAATTCCTGTTGTATGTCACTCTGTTCATGAATGGTCTGCCCTGTTGTGTTGACTAAGCCTCTGATCTATTTTTGTTGTGTTCTCTCCTTTAGGACAGCATGAAAGTACTTAATGTTTAAGTCCCCTAATTGTATCCACTTGGCTCTTGATTTTTGTCTTACTTCACTTTCCTCAATCATTGACCATCTTTCCAGCTTGAGTAAAGTCTTTTTTTCTTGTGTTATTAGTTCATCAGTCAAGATGATACCCATTTGATTTTGGATCCTGTTAAGTTCATGTCTAGCTTGCTCAATGTTCTGCCTTATGCCTTTAAACTCAATATTATTCATCTGTCTTAGAACTGGTTGGAGGTTCCTCAATTTCACCCATACTTCTTTCATTTTGTTGTGCCCATATGTCTTCTTCCACTTAGTCTCTACTAACTTCAGAAAATCATCATGTTCTACCTAGGCATTGAAAAACTTGAATCTCACATTCTTGCATTCCTGACAGTTTTATAATGCGAGAGTAAGAGGACAGTGATCAGAAAAGCTTGGATTACTGTATTTAGTAGTAACATTCCCCACTTTACCATTCTTTCATAATTGCCAAATGCCCTGTCAATTCTACTTGAGATTATATCCTGTACATTTTGCTTATTAGACCAGGAGTAATAGTTTCCTTTCCAAGGTAGTTCTATTACCCTTATGTTCTGAATACATTCTTGGAAGTCTTTGATATTAACCATTATAACTGCATTTCCAGCTTGCCTATCTTGTGGACTAAGGACAACATTAAAATCTCCAATTATGATCCAAGGGAAGTTTATACCTAGCACAATGTTGTTTAATTCTTGCCATAAGCCTTTGTGCAATTCCCTTGTGTTAAACCCATAGATCATAGTGACCATTTGTTAGTGAGTCGTGGTCCTATCCAAAACCAAACAATGTAGACTTTTTGGAGAGCATTGTATCTTATTTACCTCATATACATTTTGGTCCTAAATCAGCCATGCTATACCATTTTTAGTAGCTTCATAGTTATGAACCAGTCCCCAACCAGGAGCTCTAGCCTGAACTACACTTTTCATGTTATATTCTTTCACTCTAGTTTTCACTAATCCAGCAAGGTCTATTTTATTTGTATGTAGATACTTCTTAATCTCTTTTTGCTTATATCTCTTATTTACACCCCTCACATTCCAAATGACGCATTTTATTATCAAGTATGTGGTTCTCCACTCTTATCCACAGGCAGTGAAGCCAATTTGCTATTTCTAAGACACTCAAACCCATTTTTTGTAGAGATGGTTGCCAGTACAGGAAAATCTGTTAGATTGAAAGTGTTGCCTAAACTTTGTGCCATGTATTGCTGTGTAGTATGTTCTGAGCTTTTTACCCTGCTTAATTGTTTACTTCTCTCTGTTATTTTTAGGGTTTGCTTTCCAAGTTCATGTGCCATCTGTTGCTTCTCACTTGTGTCTTTCCCATTCTCTTCCTATCTGTCTGTTACAATTTGATATGGTGGATGTATTCTACCTTTGTATTGCCATTGTTGAGTTACCTTCTTGGTCATTACCTTCTTCACTGGTTGTTCTTCTTTTGCCTTTGTCCCTTGGCATTGATCTTAATTTTTTTGACACTTATCACAGTATTTTGGCTTCCATTCAAACTCCACTTACCGAGCTATAGTTTTCCCATTTAAATCCACTATTTTCACCTCCTGTGGTAATGGCTTTGTAATATTCACTTCTATGAGCATCCTAGCATACAAGATCCTTGTCTGTTTGTTGTACACTCATTAGCTAGCAAAGGAATTCCAATTGCACTGGCTATCCTTCTAAGTGATCCCATTCCCCAACAATTGAGAAGTAGTTTTGGGAATGTTACCCAAAGAGGAATTTCCTTTAAGAACTCATTCCCAAAATCAAAATCAGAGGACCATTGTTTTAGGATCAGAGGTCTATTATTAATTATGTATGGTCCCGTATATAAGATCTCTTTCCTGTCACTTATGGACTAGAATTTCACAATGAAATAGCTCTCATCATGTAAGAAGACTTCAAGTTTCACAACAGATGACCAGTTAAGGGTTATATACCTAGTCATAGTGTTATACCCTGGGCATTCTCCAACATCATATACAATCAATGCACACTTCCATTTTTCTTCTTTAGATTGCACATCTTCATCTTCGGGTTGGACTGTAGTATGACCACGATTATTTAGGGTGGAATATAGGTCAGATTCATACAATTCTGAGCCGCTTTATTATTCCTGAACATATTTACCCATTGTTGTTGTTCTTCATTTTCCCCAATCTTCTACTTGCCTTTATCTAATTTCCCATCCTGGTTAGGGTCTGTTGTTACTAGGACCATTTCTTCCTTTGCAGTACCATTACCAGTTTCTCTAGTCACTACATCTTTGGGGGCCACTATTGCCGGTGGGGTTTCACTTAGGTTTAATTTTCGGGCTACCTTCTCATTCCTTGTGGCTTATGTTGCATCCATCTCTATTTCACTTCCATTCAAAGTTTGGGAATCCTCTAGTTCAGCTGTCATCCTAGCTCCCACTGAGCTACCAAGAGTGAGAATAGTGGTTTTTGTCCTCGTCCATATCCGCATCCTCTGCCTGGTCCTCTCGCCATTGCTGTCTTGCCACAACGCACGTTACACTATCGTGCACTGAGAGCATCTGAGAGAGAACATTATTTTTTTAGTTCACTTTTATGATAAGTTCACTAGCTAGATTTGTTATAAATTAATTAGTTTTTTGTATAATATAAAATTATTTGAAATATTTTTTAGTTCAATGCTATTAAATCTCAGGTTGTGCTTGGTTGGACCAACCAGACAAACACTAAAAATCATGCGAGAAATAACAAGATCAAAAGGGTACAAAATGTGGTAGGATAAATATCGTAAGGCATGAAAAGACAGAAAGTGAAATTTTATGAGATAGTTAACTAATAGATATAAGAAATGTCTTAGGCATGGAAAGATGAAAAGCAACTGATGGATTTTTTATGAAATATATATATATTGCATATATATGATAGATATGTTTATTTAAGTATGTAAATTTTCCTATCTAAATATAAGTCATGGGCTTAAGATGGCATTGTGATTATATATAGCTAAAAAGGAAAAATTACGCGGAAGATCAAATATATACTAGTTAATTAGTTAACATAGTTCATAGTTTGAATCAATTACGGCTCGCGACAAACATTTAGTTGTAATTACAGTTTGAGTTTTGTATAATTTACATGATTTATACAAACATTGTATGCGATTATACAAAACTTGTGCGCGAATCAAATTATGTAACACCTCGTGAAATTATCAAAACTCCCTTAAAATATAATCGTGCATACAACGCGTCTTCCAAAGCTCCGATGGAAAATCTGAGATCGAATTTCCGAA